>JAULBY010084088.1:0-30375 GCA_032358315.1 Ophiocytium majus
CCCACCGCACCTTACACCACCGCCCTCCCCCCCACACCCCCCCCCCTCCCCCCCCCCCCCCGCACCCCCCCCCCACAGGGCTGCGAGGTGCGCGGCTTTGGCAACAAGACCCTCCAGTGCTCCGGCTTCCTGGCCACCGTGGACGCCCCCGACGCCCCCCCTCCCCCTGACGCTTCCTCCCCTGGCACCGCCGCAGCCACTGATGGCGGCTCCCCCGCTGCCCCCCCAAGGCCCAGCAACCGTGCCTCCGTGACGGCCGGCGGCGGCGGCGGCGGCGCGGAGGGGGGCAGCTTGCTGGCGCGCCTGGCTCGGCGGATGAACCGGGGGCGCAAGACGCGCGCTCCACCGAGCGGCGCCAACCCGAGCAACCTTGTGGACAAGACCATTGACACGGAGGACGACGTGCTGTTTGTGCAGAACCTGCCGGACTTTGGGGACCGGCTGCGCGCGCGCGACTGCGAGCTGCTGCTGCAGTACCTGACGGCGCCGTACCTGCGAATCCCGCTGGTCATGCAGCTGTTTGCGGACCCCGTGCGGATGCAGGCGCTCTGGTGAGTGAGCTGGCTGCCTGCGGCTGGGGTGGTGGCGGCTGCTTTTGCTGCGGTTGCATGTGCGATGGTGGCTAAGAGGAAGCTCAGCAGCTGCCTGCCTGCTGTTGGGTGGCGTGGCTGTTGATTGTGCTGCGGTTGCATGTGTGATGGTGTGGCAAAAGGAAGCTGTGGCTTGGTTAACGTGGTCAGCTCGTCGCTGGTCAGTGTGGTGGCGCTAGTGTTCATCCTACATGTTTGCGCGTGTTTATTCAACAGCGCGGGCCCGCTACCCCCTGTATGGCGCAGCAACGGGGCGGGCACCTGACAGCACCATAGGACTGAGGCAGCACGCTCATTGGCTGGTTGAATCAGTTGGTGTTGTGGCATTTTGCTTTTGCGCAGAAAATCAGAGGCCATGGATGCTAGGCTGTGCGTCCTGACCATGGCTGCTGGTCGCCTACATGGCAATGCTGACCTGTTTGCTGGTTTCCTCGCAGCACTACTTTGACAGTTGTCACGGCTGCTACCGGCCAAGAGCATCCCCTTTTGTCGCTGATGCTGTGTGCCCAACACCTCCAACCCACCCCCACCACCTTGTCACCACGACTGCAGGTCCGAAGAGCTGCAGGAGGTGCTGGATGCGGCACTGTTTGAGCCCGCCACCTGGCAGAGCCCTGAAATGGCCAGCGTTGCGCCGCCCACGCACATACCCGCGCCCACCCGTGACCACCTGGCCACCCCCTGTGGGCTGCTGTTCAACGAGCTGCTCAAGAGCCCCAAGGTCCTGCTGGACTCACTTGACAAGGTACATACTTCTTGAAGTACAGTTCTTGAAGTATACACATCTTGAAGTATATACATGTTGGAAAATTTTATCACCCAAAAAAGTATTGGCCCAAACTGCTTCCAAAAATAAGGATAAGTTTAGCTGGTTATCTCATGCGGGTGTTTCGTGCTGATGTTGCCTTGCTGGTAAGGTGGATACAGCAGCACCCTGCCACATGGAAGAATGTCAAGCTAGTCTGTCGTCTGCAAAGGCTTGGGTAACTGGCGAGGCGCTGCCGGCCGGCTAATGCCACCACGTGCCTGCAAAGCAGACACAGGCATGGGGGCTGGCGACGTGCAAGGTCATCTGGTTGCTCACTTGCTGGCGCCACACGATTGCCATTACGCATGTGCATGGCCTGCCACACTTGTGCGTACAGTATGTATTGCATTGCACATCATGTATTATTCAGGTACTCGGCACGTACCCACCCCACCGCTGCGAGCAGCTCGCAATCACCAAAAGGAATGCGCCTGCTACTGCGGTCCCTTTCAACCACAACGGTTATGTGTACCTTCCACTGTGGCTCCAGTGGCAAGTGGTGCTAGCCGGCGACTGCCAGACGCAACAGCTGCTGCATGCACCGACTACACTCTGAGACTAAATGCATGCTTACACCCCTCACACCGCTGCCGCCCGCCTCCGCCGCGCCTGCAGATGCTGGACACGGCGCTGGAGCTGGACACTGGCAAGTACAGCATCAACCAGTCCCCCATCATCCTGTACGTGCTGCGCCTGTGCGTGAGGGTGGAGGCCTTCATGCTATACCTGCAGGACAACACGCTGTGCAGTGCCACGCGCGGGCTGGCGCCGCCGCACCGCCGCCCGCACATCATTGCCGCGCTGGCGACCGCGCAGAACCGCATGCGCCTCAAGCTCAACAAGGTGTGTGGTGGCACAGGGGGAGGGGGGGGGAACGACTTCAACGATTTAAAGACTTAGAAGAACAACAGAATCTGGGTGCCCACAGCAGTAGTGCATGTGGACATGCTTGTTGGTGTCAGGGATGGAACCTGCGCAAGTGGTGAGATTCAAGTGGAAGTAAGCAGCAGTCCGGCATTGCTGCAATGCATGAATAGCGTTTGCTTCAGTTGCCAGGGGAGGCCCGCAGCAGTAGTGCAGGTGGTCATGCTTGTTGATGCTGTGGTGGGTGCGGAACCTGTGCAAGTTGTGTACTTCAACTTGAAGTAAGCAGCTGGCCGGTATCGCTGGAACGCATGAAGAGTGTTTGTTTTCAGTTGGTGTGCTGCGGCTGGTGCAAGCAGGGTGTGTGCTGTGCTGAGCAGGTGTGGGAGAGGGCGGATGCAAGCGCCTCGCCTGAGTGCCCCCCCACACCGTGTCCCCGCGCTTTCTTCCACAGCGCTTGCAATGTTGTGCTTCTGCAAGTGCTCTTAAACAAGTATGTGCATGTTGGTAAACTGGTTTGCACTCCCTGGCAGTATGTCTGACCGCAGACTTGCGGTCACTGTACCCACCACACACTCACACTGCCCTCTCCACCTACCCCCTTGGGTGAACTCCTCCCAAACTCTTCACAGGTGGCCTTCCCCATGCTGGAGCGCTGGCTTGCGCGCCTGGTCAAGGCCAACGACATGGAGGGCGCCTGCCTGCTGCACGCGCACATCCTCTTCCTCTTCAAGAACATGAGCGCCGCCGACGTCAACTTCACAACCGCCAGCGTCATCATCGCTGCGCACGTGTGGATGACCGTCCACTACCGCTTTGACCTGGAAGTCAGCAGCCGCAAGGGGAGGAGGCGCTCCTCGGCGGCGGGTGGGCGCCGCAAGAGCACCGTCTACGACAAGATGGCCAACCAGCTGCAGGTGTGCTGTGTGTTATTACGGTGCACGCAGTGTGTGTGTAGCATGGTACTCGCTGGCTGCTCCCTGTTGTGCGTGCACTGACCTTTACCTGTCACAACCGAGCTGTACTTGTGGGTGCATTGTGTTATGGTGCACACAGTGTGTGTGTACACGCTTTTCCCTGGATGCTCCACACTAATGCATCTTGTAATCGCAGTGCTCTCCAGCTGTTACAACCGCGCTTTACTGCCGCTTTGTTTAACAGGCTTGTCGGCAGCTGCCAGTGACTTCTTGTGTTTCAATGTGCCCATGTCACGGCAATGTTCACAGACACGCGCTTGTGTTGGCGGTACGTATGCGCGACCATCACCGCTCTCACCCAGTGTCATTGCGTACCACGGAATGTGTAGACGTCTTGTGCAAGTGTTGCAAGCGTATAACGTGCTCACACACTCACGCCACCACTGGCCAACACACAGTCGTCACCACCCCCGCACACCAACTGCCGCCATGCCCCGCTCTCCCACCTCTCAGATCCCCCCCACGGAGATATTTGACATCATAGCGCAGCACCGCAACAAGATCATCCGGTGGCTGCGCTCCACAGAGACCAAGCCCAGCGAGGCCGCTGCAGTCGCGGCTGCACTAGGCGACTCTGCGCAGGTGGGGGGAGGCCTGGACGGTGGCAGCGGTGCTCAGCAGCAGCAGCAGCAGGGCTGCGATGACGTGATGGAGGGTGTGATCAGGGTGCTGACGCTCACGGGCGACAGGCACGCGCCGCAGGGAGACGACACCAGGTGAGGACGGTGTGACATCATCACACCACACCCTGGGCTGTGTCGCTGCCACTAGCGTGGGGTTTGGTGCAAGCGTGCGTGTGTGTAGGGGGAGGGGGGGCAGGAAGTGGTGCTCTTGCCCTCCTGACACAGTGGGCAGCGCACTGTGGTGTAACTGTGGCGTAACTGACAGCACTTGCGAGTGCAGTCACCCTCTCTGCTCAGCTGCAACTGAGTGCATGACACCCACCCTTCATTGCGTGCGCCATGGCACTCTCTGCACACACCTCGCCACTAAAATGGCATATACAGCTGCAACCATTGTGGTCTCTTGTGTGTCCTTGGTGCCGCCGCCCCTGCCGCCGTGTGCCCCTGTGCGCTGCTACAGCTTTGTGAACCGGCTGTGGACCAGCATGCTGCGCGTGGACTGCATGGGCCGCTTTGTGCCGGACGTGCAGCTGGTGCAGCAGCAGCTCAAGGACGAGCAAGCCGGCTCAAGGCACTACCAGTGAGTGCCCCTGGCCTCCTGCATTGTTGTTGGGTGGGGCGCTGGCAGTATGTGCCCTCTGCGCCTGGTGATGACTTGCAGAGTGGACTATCAGCCAGCACCAGCACATTGTGTCATGTTAGCATGTGTCTGTGGCTGGGGGGAGGGCGGGCGGTGTCTGCATGCACTGCGCAGCTACATCATGCGTGCCAGGGCAGACAACATACCAGGCATGTCATACAGCATTCCTGACATGCATGCCAATGCGGCATGGCATGTGGCATGCGCCCGCAACTCATGCGCGCATGTGCTGCTGGCACCCCTGCTGCGTCCCCGCAGGATGAGCTATGAGGACTGGCTGCGCGCCACCACACAGGGCGTGGATGTCGAGATCAACGTGCAGGTATGCCAGCAATGGCCATTGCCCACTCTGTGCTGCTCCCTGTCCGAGTGTCGGAGCGCGACAAGCGGGTCTGCAACATGGGCAGCAGTGAGCTGCATGATTGCAGCTAAGGCACAGTTGTGCGCGCATCATGGACGTGCTCATGGTACATTGTCGCTGCGGCAGGCAGAGCCGCCACGTCACCACCACAAGTGTTGCTCTCAGCATGCAACAGCAGTAACAGAGAGCCCTGCGGCCTGTGGATGGTGGGCAGCCGCCACCACTCTACTATCACAATAGCACTACCAATGTCATTGGCCTCCTGTCTAGAGGCCTGGCCCACCCCAGCCCATGTCACTGACCACACTGACCACCACCGTCATCACCACCCGTGCTTGCCTGCGCACTCCTTGTGCTTGCCTCAGCTGGGCGAGTTCACCCTCAAGCGGCACGCCATGGCCACACTGCCGCGCCAAATTGAGGCGCACCCAGACTTTGTGTCAGTGTTTGGGGGGCAGGCCAGCAGCCGCAACACGGCCACCATTGGCGCCGCAGAGGTCAAGAACTCAGAGCACAGGCAGTGGCTGCGGCTCGTGGGGCGCAGGCACGACGTCCAGGCAAGTGCAGCGCAAGTGGAGTGAGAGCCCGTGGCAGTTGTTGTGTTTGCTGCTGCGCACATGAGTTTGTGACAGTGTTGCAGGAGTATAGGAGGGTGGGGCAGGGAACGCGCGGGCGGCGCCAACCCTCTTTGCTCCATGGCAAGACCTGTTGACCTGAGGGCGCACTGCAAAACATGCACTAGTAAGGGGTTTGTTGAGGTTGCCATGCCATGACATCACCTGCACAGCTGGCCATTGTCTCATCTGCTGCCGCTGCTGTGGTGTGTTGGTGCGCTGCAGCCAGCCTGTTGGTCTGCCATGTCATGCCATCACTTGCACAGCTGACCAATGTCTCCGCTGCTGCCGCCGCTGTGGCGTGTTGGTGTGCTGAGCAGTACTGGGACGAAGATCCCCGCAACAACCCATGCCCGTACAGCCGCCCCTACCGCCCCGTGCCGGCCAGCGACAGCGAGTCGTGGATACAGAGCATACTGGAGCCCGTCAAAGCCAAGTTCTTCCCACAGGTAATGTATGTTGTGTATGGTGCTCCTGTCGGCTAGTACCAGGACAGGGCGGCCTGGTTGGACATGCTTGTTGCAGTCAAGCGCACCATCGGCACGAGGCTTTTCCCGACCCGGTCAAGTGGAGTTAACAACTGCTTGCATGGATGAGACAGACCCTAGAGGCACAGGTGCGGGTGTTGCGTATAGACATGTTTTGAAGTACTATATATACACAAAATACACAATAGCCAGCGTGTGTGGGGGGTCACCACTTGCAAGCTGCCGCGCACACATGCGCAACAACGCTCCCGACTGGGCGCAGCCCGAAGTGATGTCTCAACCCCAACTCAACCACTGGCTGATGACATGGCACACCACTGGCGCTTCCGCCACCCACCGCGGCCGCTGCTGCTCCCACTCTTGCCGTGCATCCCCCCCAGCTGCTGCTGTTCATGCCGGACCAGAAGTACACGGAGTCGCAGGTGCTGGCGCGCCTCGCGGGCGTGCACCGCGTCACCCTGCCGCGTGCAGAAATTGAGCCCGACAGCGAGACTGACGACTCCGACTCTGACTCAGAGAGTCGTGCTGGCGCCAGCGTGGCGAAGCCGCACGCCAGCCACCGCAGCAGCGTCAGCTTCCTGGGGCTGCGGAAGGATGGCAAGGGGGACGCGGCTTCGCAGTCGGCTGCGCAGGTAAACAAAATACAGTAGGGGTAAGACCCCCCCACTCCCCGATCATTTGTGTGTGATGCGTGGGGAGTACGCTAGCGCGTAGGGGCGTCAGTTGCGCGGCCTGCTGGCGCGGGGTGTAGTGGGGGGTGGGAACAGGGTCACTTGGGCCTGCCGCAACCGCAACTCCACCAGGCTTGCGCTGATGTGGCTGCGTACATGAAGAGGGAACCACCCGTTGGGCACCGCCAGTCCGTGATGTACCGCCGCTTGAATGAGTTGAAGGTGTGCAGCACCAGATGTAATCCCCTTACACCTGTTGGCATGCCTGTTATGGTTGGACCCCCAAATGTTTTAAGTGTGCACTTGCAGCCAGGCCGCTTCCGCTCACACACCTGCAACAGCTTGCGGGCAGGCAGGGAGATGCATGTGGCCCTGCCCAGTGCGTGACACACTGCCTGACGCAAAAACATGACAAAACATGTCCCAAAACACCACTCACGTTTGCAGTCGGCACTGGAGGGCAGCGAGCATGATGGTGTGTCGAGCGACATGGTGGAGGTGGTGCAGCTCAAGGAGGTGGTGGTCATCAAGGACCCTCCGGTGGTGCACGTGTATGACGTGATCTCGCACGGCCGCCGCTTCTACAGGCAAGCTGTCAATTTTTAAACACACACACACACGGACACACGCTTCTACAGGCGTGCTGTGTGTCTCTCTCACACACACAAGTACAGTTACTCGCACATGTATGCACCTGTGCAATGTCATCCACACACTCTCTCTCACACACACACTCACACACTACAGTACTTTGTGTATACTGCACTACTACATGTACACTTGCGCTTGTTGTAGCTTGTGCGGTTGCATACGCCCTTAAGCCCTTACACCAGGGTGGTGCTCAGGCTGGGTCGGCGGTGCCTGCCACTTGCTTTCCTGCCGCGCTGTGGTGGCCGCATGCATATGGCCCAAACACGCTCAACCTTTCGTTGGCTGGACATGCCAGTGCCGAGTGGCACGCCCTGTGCTGGGGCGACTACAACGGGCATTGGCTATGAGAGGCATGTGGAGCGTCTGTGTGGGCAGGCCGGCCCGCCATACGATATACCGCCGCCTGGGGCCCCTACCCCACACCCTCTGCTGCTGACATGTGTCGTGCATGTGCCCGCTGCGTGCTGCAGGAGCCTGGTGTTCTCGAGCAACGCGTCGCAGTGCCTGCAGCACCTGACGCCCTGCGGCATCATAGACAGCGCGGACGAGACGGCGCACCTGTCAGGCGGCAACGCGCTGTCGCTCAGCCCGCCCTCGCCATCCCTCGTCATCACCCGCAACCTGTACTCATCTGTCGGCCCCCAGACCTACATACCATCCAGGTGAGCATGTAGCAGCCTGCGAGCGGCGACCGTTCATGGCAGCTTTTGCTGGCCCGGCCTGCGTGTACTTGCTACTTGCTCTCCCGCAGGCAGTGAACTGCTGCCAGCGGCTACCCTCTACGTACTCACGAACCTGCTGAGCAAAAGTGAAACGCCCTCGTGCAGGCACAGGTTGACAGCGTGCGTGCAGCGCAGTTGGCTGGTGTGGATGTGCGGATGGTGCTCTTGTGTGGAGAGGTGTGGAGAGGTCACACGTGTACCTTGGTGGCATGTATGCGACTAGCGCTGCCCTACTGCCAAGTCATGAGTTTTCATGGCACGGGGACAGCATGTGGCGGGCAACACATGCCCAGTTCCAACTGTTGCCTAAGGGCGCGCTTCACATCTACCCAGCCATTATTGTGAGCACGTGTGTAAATGGTGATAGATGCTGAAAGCAGCTTGACGTCTGTCTGCATTATGAGCTACTCAAAGCCCACACAGGCTGGGCCAGCAAATGAGACTGCCACCGCCCAAGCAGAGCGGCTCGCTGCCACCTAAACATGTTCACTTGCACCACAACCCTAATGAAAAGTGGCCCCAAACACGGTCGCCGCCGCTGCTGCTGCCGGCGCCGTGCAGGCTGGTGCACGGCCTGCTGCCCACATGCCTGCTGGAGCAGTTTGACTTGTGGCAGAACGAGGACGACTCGCTGAGCGGCATACCGCGCTACGCCAACAAAGCGCGCCAGCGCACACGCCTGAGCATTCTCAGCAAGTCCCTGCCCGAGGAGAGCGCAGAGGTGCTGGAGAGTCTACACGCGGCCGCTGGGACGCAGCAGGTTGGCATGAGCGTGCTGCGCGTCAGGCTCAAGAAGGTGCGTGCGTCCCGCTTGCTGCTGCTGTGCACCAGTGCCGTGGGCGCTTTGCAGGCCTCATGCAATTTCTGCACCGGGGGGGGTGGTGGAGACCTTGTGTGGTGACACCTGCTGCACTCCATTGTACCACTGTAGTATAGTGTACTTATCGAAGTACACCACTAGGGGTCAGCGCACACCCTTTGTGGGCCTCGGTGTGGTTGGTTGGTAGCACACCTTGTGCCAAGAGACTGCAGGCCCCTGCGCGATGCCCTGAGCTACACCTCTGTGGCGCAATGCACCACGTGGTAGAACTCACCCACACGCTCCCATTGCTCCCGCTGCCTCTGCTCGTGCCCAACAGGAGGGGGCGCCGGACCTGAACGGCTGGGGCAACGCCGACGCCTACGCAGTCGTGGAGCGCATTACATACCCCCACCTGCCTCTGCCGAAGAGCATGACGGGCGATGCCGCGGAGAGCCTGGAGGCGTTCATGCACGCTCTCGCCGATCCCAGCAGCGCGGCGAACGGTGGCAACGGCGCTGGCGGCGGTGCCTCCGGCCTGCCGCGCAAGGACAGCATCAGGCTGCTCAATGGCGAGGTGGGTGGGCGCGCGCATGTGTGTGTGTGTTGCCAAAGTGCTTCAGAGTGTTGTTGGAGCTGGGCAGCATAGTTGAAGGCGGGCGTGCGGCAGCACCCGGTGGCGGTGCGGGATGGCAGGCGGTTTGTGCGGGAGTGCCTTGCCGCACTTGTGCCGGGGACGTGCATCTTGGTTGGTGGTGCGGCGGTACATGGGCAGTGTGTGTGGCGGGCATCCTCCTTCTCTTTGCCAACGCTGCACGAGCGAAGCTCTCCCTGCACGTGCATCGTTGCCGTTTTCTGTTCTCCAGCTGCTGCTGAGCACTGCTACTGCTGAGCACCGCTTCTGCTGGTCGTTGCCATCCCCTCCTGCTGCTGAGTAGAGCTACCGTGCCGGCACGCACGACGCAAGCAAGGACCAGGTGGTGACGCTGCTGAACCTGCTGTACGCGACACCCGGCAGCCCCCTGCATGAGCTGGCAAGGGTGCTCACGCGCCTGGAGTCGCCCAGCCACATCCTGGTCTGGACCAAGGTGAGGGGTGTGCCACTTCAGCACAAATAGGTGTCAACTTTAACATGTGGGCAAGCAAGCTTTTCACTCTTTTGCAGTGTACTGTGTTGACAGCGCGTGGAATGCCGGTAGTGTGGTCATGCGCAAAGGGTCATATCGCACTCATACGATGTTGTGTCGACTTACATGTTGCACAACACACCACAAGCTGCGTTAACTAAAGGTGGCAGTGCAAGTGGGCCCGAATCACCATACACGTGGACGCAACACCTTGCAGCTGCGCCGCCACCTGACACATCCGCCTGTTGTGCTGCTGCTTCAACGCTGCTGCTCCTCTGGTGGGGCATTGCAGCAACCCATCAACAGCGCCCCCGAGGGCGGCACCATTGACCTGGTGGAGCTGCCCAGGCTGCGCCTCACCTTCAGCACACGCCACGCCACTGCGGCCGGTGGCAAGGCCGCCTCCATGCTGTACAGCCACGAGGTACGCACAGCATGACTGCGCAACCCTCATGCGTTACTGTGGCGTGTGGCGGCGACCGACTGGCTGTGACACTTGCACCCATGGCGGGCCGTAACAGTAGCAGTGGTGCACATGAAGGCTTGTCCATCAGAGACCTTTATGTGTGGTGACGAGTGGGCGCCTCACGCATTGCATCAAGGTGGCGGTGCCCGTGGCGACTGGCTGCTAGCTTGCCAATTGCGTGCCACGACAGCCACACACTGTTGACACTCTTGGAATCTGTGTGTGAACAGTTGGCTCCCGGCCTGGTTGGCGGTGGAGCGGGAGTTCATGCGACGCAGCATCATCACGGTGCTCTGCCATGTGTGAACACCGCGTCACACTGCCACCGTGCGCGCCACCACAGCTGCGCCGTACTCACTGAGCTGCGCTGGGCCCGGCAACAGGACGTGCATCTATGCGGCCAGTCGCACCTCTGCTGACGATGCCCCTGTCGCTGTCACGTGCGTGTGTGTCATCTGTTGGATTGACCCAGCACAACGGCATGAGGCTGACCGGTCGCAAGTCTGCTGGCCTGGAGCAGCTCGTCAGCTGCCTGCCCAACTCCATCATACTGGAGAACGAGTGAGTATCATGCGCCGCATCTGCTGTTGGGTGCACTGGCCACAGCCCATATTTGCATACGCACCACTCGGTACCTGTTGGCCTGCCTCTGTATCTGTCTGTAGCGGCATGCCCTGGCCAAAGCTTACAGCGCTGTGGCTGACATAACATATGCAGTGTACAATATAGTGACATGTTGATCACATTGCAGATGCCGCCTGGTTGAGTGTTGTGCGCCAGCCAGCTCCGTGTGTCACTGCAATAGCACTCTCACCCACGTCTGTGCCGCCCTTTGCGCTCCCGCCTGTTGCTACCAACACCCGCAGCGACCGTGAGCTGTTTGTGCTGGTGGCGGCGGCGTCCATGCCGGCCCGCCCCGAGGTCAAGGACCTGCCATACTCCAGGTAAACACCACAAAATGTTGACACCACCAGTGCGCATACACACACCTTCAACATGCGCACCCCATTCACCGGCAGCAACATGGCACTGTGCACACCGTGCAGTGCACACTAGGCCCATTGGTGCCATGCGCAATGATGCCAGGTCAACGAACGCCTATCACCCACTCTACCCTTGGGCATACAGGCGTGCCCCCCTGCTGCCTGCTGGCCTCACCCCCCCCACACACACTGCCGTGCTGCTTTTGTGTTTGCCACATGGTCCTGTTGGTCTTGTTGTATTTGCCACATGGTCCTGTTGTGTTTGCCACCGATGTGGACTTCAACCGCCTCACCCGAAACACAAGACAAAACGCCTCACCCACCCCCCCACACACCGCCGTGTTTCTCCTGTTGTGTTTGTCAGCGATGTGGTCTTCAATCGCGGCGATCCGCGCTGGCTCAAGGCCCTGGGCAACGACGTCCGCCACTACCTCTATCCCGTGCATGCGTCCGAGACCATGCTCAGCACGCCGTCGCTCGCAGCCGCCCTGTACCTGCTACTCATGCGCTTCATGCACAGGTGATGAATGCATACGCTGCGCCACCCACCCACCACTCATGCCTAGTGATGAGCCGCTGCTTATAACGTATTTTACATGTTGTACAGAGTACGGCGTGGTTCTACATAGTTCTACGCCCAATATGATACACAGCCAATTTGCCGTGTTTATAAGTACGTTTTGAATACATTGTTCGAAGTACGCCGTATAACATACATTAGGCTGCTAGAAGTACGCCGTATCATGCAAAAAATCAAACGCTGCAACCCATCACTACACATGCTTGCTGGCTCAAAAGAGCAGTGCATCGCCGCAGCTGCTGCCGCCTGCTGCTAGCATGCTGCCACCGTGTCAGTGATGAGTGTACCACTGCAGTAGCATGTTAGTTTCTCTCTGGTCAGCTGTGGCCCGAACTGTGTTGATGCCATGTTGCAGCCAGCCAAGAGTCCAGGTGGCAGCAGCCAGCAGCAGGCTTGCACATGCGCCAGTGTTCACTGCTGGTCAGGATCGCATGTGCGTGAAGTCACGACGGCCTCATGACTGCTGTTCGCTGCTACAAAAAATGTCATGGCGTTAACTCACAGGCAGTATGCGGAGGCTTTCCGCATGGTGGAGAGCTGTGTGACGGACCTCAAACTGTCTGCGGAGGAGGCGGCCATCTTCTCCTGGCTGGGGTCGCTGCGGGGCGACCACCACCCAGATGCCGTCGCAGTCCGCCTGCGCATATCACAGGTTAGACGCACGACACACCTGTAGTGGCACCTGCTTCAAACAGATGTGGCGCGTCACCATGCCTTGGTCACGTGCTGTTGATATTCTCGCATGCGGGATAAAAGCGGCGGGCTTGGCACACACTCCAGTGTACTTGCTGTACGCTGGCAATGCCGACGCCCACAAGTGCTTGTGTCTAACTGTGATGCACCTGCACCCTTCTGACAGACGTGCCTCATTGCCTGCCTTGGCTTTTGTCTCTGTTTTGTCTGTTTCAACAACTGGATGGCACCTGCCCCACGGCAGCTCATTGGCCCCTGCCCAGAGATGACTGCCATCTGCCCATGGGACCTGTCCGAGCAGGTGAGATGCGCCAATCGACAGCTGAAACACCTGTTCCTGCTTGGCACACCATCGCTCACTCCCTGTGAAGCACCCTCCTTTTGCCGACACACGCCGTCACCACCTCACACGCCAATGCCGTCGGCAGGTACCCGCATTGCCGTCAACACTGGGTCACCACCGCAGCCCACTCATGCCCCCGCCTGCAGCCACCTTTCTACTGCAGCAATGTCTGACTTGTGAAGCTTTCCGTGCTGTCGTGCGCTTTTGTGCGGTGCTACCGCAGGTGGAGATGTATGCGGCGCGGCACATGTACGTGAGTGCTGCGTGCCGCCTGGACGTGCATGAGGAGCTGGCGCTCATCGACAAGGTGCTGGCCATGGATAGGGTCGCCTCGGGCAGCGTCAGCGGTGCCAAGCAAGTGCTCAGCGAGGCCCGGCAGGCCACCAAGATCAGGTGAGACAGAGATACAATTTACCAGAGGTGTGTGGGTACCTGCAGGTGCAGCAGTGGCTTGCGGGAGTTATGGCAGCTGGCAGCGATGGCACGCGGAGCTGTAAAACATGCGGGCACAGAGAGACGCCAGCATGATGGGAACAGCCTTATATGAACCTGCTGTTGCTGATGGGGGTGGCATGCCCAGCTGCGCCAACCTGAGGCCAGCCAGCACAGCCGCAGGCAGTGCCGCTTGCCACGTCACTCTCGACATGTGTTGACATGCCTTGGGTGTGTGCTCCTGCTGTGGCGGCCGCGCCACCCATTCCTGCAGGGCGGCGGTGCTGCGCCAGCTAACCACGTGTGCGCCAGAGGCACGGGAGGTGGCCGTCGCCGTGGACATGCCGCCCCTGCCTCCGCTCAAGAGCTTTGATGGCTTTGTCGACAACACCTGCCTGGAGGAGGTGAGAGAGCTGGAGCCTGCTCTAAGTAAGCACCATTGTTGATTCGTCTGAATGGAAGCGGTTATTGCACCAACCTATGCATGGGAGTGCAGGGGCTGTTGTGCTGCTCACCGTCGCTGCACCCAGCAGGTTCGTGTGTGCACTCATGAGTTTGCCATTGCATGCACTTGCAGCCCAACAATGTCATGCACGCGTGCCCGTGCCACTCTCTCCTTCTGTGGCTCTGCCCTGCTGTGCCGCGCAACACCGAGGCACTTGTGCGTGCGCACCGCATCCGTCGGCGCCCCATACTGACTCCGCCATTTATGTGACACGAGCGCTGCGGTTGTGCGCTGCCACCGTGTACGCAACATGGCAACAACAGGCGGAGAAGAAGGCAGGGCTGCTGAGCAAGGTGAAGATTGCCATAGCGGGTGGCTATGTGCCGCCCATGGACGTGGCGGGCGTGGTGGCCATACAGGCGCTCAACGCATGGCTCAACCCGGAGGACCTTGCCAGCGTCAACAGCAACTTCGACCTCGACGAGGGAAAGCACCACCTGGGGTTCCCGTTCCTCTACTGGTGAGCGCCGCTGTGTTGGTGGTTTATTGCCGTGTGGTATGTGCCGTCGCACTGCCTGCGGTTCCCTGTGGTACTGCTGGGCACGGTGGCAGTGAATGTGGCTGGTGTACTAGTAGGTGCGACTGATAGGTAGTGCGTGTGCGGTTTTGATCATGTAGGCGTGCAAGGTGGTCAGCAGTGGCCTTATGCTGGTGTCATGCGTGCTGTACAAACTCCTTGCGCCCAAGCACGCCCATGCCGTTTCTGCAGCCCGAAAGCCACACGCGCACGTCCGATCCCACTGCCGCTTGCATTATGCCCGCTCCTCATGACAACTCTGACTGCGCCTCTGTACCCTTGTTGCCTACCAACGCGTGTGCGGCTCTCAGCCTTATGACTGGCACGTGCGGCATGCCACTGCTGCTTGCGGGTGCATGCCGCCCTCTGCTCATGACATCTCGACTGCACTCTGTACCCTGGTTGCCTACCAAATTGTTTGTGCCTGCCAGCCTTATGACGGGCACATGCGGCGTGCGCGTGCTGCCGGAGGACTCTGGCTTCAACTGGGGCAGCATCATGCTGCGGCTGCTGCCATGGGGCGTGGTGACGCGCAAGGACCTCCTCATGTCCATACTCAAGGCGCTGGCCGGCAACCCACAGATTGCATACGAGGCGCCCAAGCTTGCGCCCAAGATGGCCACGGACCAGCTCATCAGGGCTGCGCACAAGGTGTGTGGCACGCAGCAGACGCACATGAGTATTTGAAACACTCTCAAGTACCACCACACTGCTAGTGATACTGCTTGAAGTACTTGGAAGTAGGGTGTACTAGTAGTACTAGGAATATCGTGTACTACTGTGCTATACGTGTAGAATACTTGGAGTGCATTTTGTACACGTACATGGGTGTGTACATGTACATGTACATGTGTACATGTACATGTACACTTTGTGTGCACACATATTTTTCGAAGTTCAAACATGTACCTGGCATATAGTATATAGTACTTCTACAAGCACTAGTAGGAAGTATGTGCTCAGCATATACTTCAAAAGTACATGTGTTGTGGTGCCTGCGCACAGCATGCCCACATGATGACAAGTTGTGTTGCGCACTGTATGCGCAATGCTGTTGCTGTGTGTGGCCATGCCAAGTATGCCATGGCCGAGCTCAGCAAGGCTGGGGCCAAGGGTGCAGGCCGGGGCAGGTTTGGTCAGGCGAGAATGGCAACACATGCGATGCCGGCACGCACAGTCGCTCACTATTTGTTTCCTGTTTGTGAATTTTGCCTGCGGGGTCTCTCTCTCCATCTCTTTCTCTTGGCAGTACCTCAACAGCAGGCGCAACCTGCTCAAGTGGCCGCACAGCGTGCTGGCGTACCACCCGCCCAAGTCCATCTCCCTGCCACCACTGCAGCTGCTGCAGCAGCAGAATCGCGCATGGTTTGCGCTGCGTGTACCAGGTTGGTGCCGGACTCTTTGGCAGCAGCAGCTTAGCTGCAGCAGTTGTTGTTGTGTGCCTGCTCCTGCCCGCGCGGCTTGCACTGGCCTGCGTAGCGGCAGCATGATGGTGTGCGGCGACCTGCCAGTGCTGGCAGGCATGCTGTGCCGCCCTTGTTACAGACCACAAACAGCGCAGCGCAGTGCACGGCACCCAACGCGCCGCCACACCCTGTCCACCATAAAACCGCCCAAATGCGCACCCACTCACTTCAACTTAACATCTCACTTCAAGAGTTGAAGTGCAGCTGACGCACTCCTGCTGGGCCACTGCACGCACCTCTCCTCCTCCCCGCCTCTGCCCTGCCCGCATGCCTGCTGTGCAGACCTCGGCTGCTCTTCTCGCCCCTTGCGCCCCTTCACCTCTGGTGACCTTCAGTTTACGCAGCAGGATGTGTCAGCGCTGGCCGGCGCGCCGCTGGCACCTCTCGGGCTGGAGTCCAATGTGTCGCCTAGGACGCGCAGCCAGCGCGGCCTGCAGCCAGTGAAGGGAGAGCTGCCGTTCTCTGTTGACGGGCACAACAGGCAAGCGCTGGGCTGCAGTGGCTGACCGCCGCTGAGCAGTAGTGGTGGCGGTGGTGGAGGTGTGAGGAGTGGCAGTGAGAGCTGTGCTGGCGAGTGCAGTGGGCAGTCGCCGCTTAAAGCTGCGGGACGTGGTGTGAGGCGCGCAGCTGGCGCCGCAAGCATGCAGTAGTGACGCATGCAGCTGCCAGGTGCTGATTATGGTGTGAGGGGTGCTTTGTCATTCGCCGCAGAGCTGCATTGCATCGCCAAGTGGCACGCGTACACAACCTGGCCTGCCATGTGCGCACCATACACTAACGCCAACGTGCTCTCTCTGCCTTCTGTCTCGGCTCCCGCACATGACGGCGTGTTCTGTTGTGTTGTTGTGCAGCGCCAAGGCGCATGTGTCTCGCACCATGCTGGAGCGCCTGCGCGAGGACGTGCAGTGGTTCGCCAACCAGCAGAACTCGGCCACAGTGCCTGAGCTGGTGGGGTTCAGCGAGGCGGAGGTATGCCCGCACACCACAGACAACACCCTCACGGCTGTAGATCACCAAATCATGTGCATGGCCGCGGTGGTGCATGCACACTGCTGCTGCTGCCGAGGCCTGCTCGGGCGGTGCTGAGCATTTTGTGCAGAGGCAGCTGCCGTGCACACGCATTTGTGGCATGCGCGCTTGCAGGAAAGACACCAATGGCCTGGTTTCCCACACACAAGGATGTGGTTCAGGGTTCCTCTGCAACCTGTGGTGTGTTGTCCACGGGGTGCTTGTGTTTCTCTCCCGCCTCCCCCCTCCCTCTCTGCCATTGTCTGCTGAGCAGATGAAGTCCTATGTGAGCCAGCCGGCACAGGCCAAGAACGTGGCTCAGCGGCTGCAGGCGCTGCTGCAGGTAACCCGGCTGCTGCACTTGTTGTTTGTGTGTGCCTTGCACACGCGGCTTCATTGCCTGCCTTGTGGTGCTGTGACTGGTGGTGGTGCAGGGCTGCGTGGTGCTGCGACGCACCTGCTGAGCACTTGCGCCATGAAATAGTTGCTAGTACTACGAGTACACAACATGCGGTGCACGCGCGTGCCGCAGCGGCATCACTGGCATCACCCAATGGAAGGCGCCAGCCAGGCAGCATTGCAGCACAGGCGCTGCATCATCACCTTTACACACATGCACAGCACACAGGGGAACTCTGCCCGCGCCTGCTGCCTGCGCACCACGAGCAGTGCTCACAGGCCAGCACCACCAGCACCGCACACACACACAGCACAGCGCATGACACGTCGACCTGCGTGCCCTCCCCCCTGCCGCCGCTGTGTTGTGCAGTCGCTGCACGGGCTTGGCGGGCAGGACTACAAGTGGGTTGCGGGGGCATTCAAGCGCCTGGCCATGCTGGCAGGCTCCACGTTCCTGGGCGGTGACGCAGGCGCCATGCGCGGCACGCCCCCCCCTGCGGAGGTCACCAAGGCGCTGGCATTCACACTGGCGCAGCAGGTGCGTGTGCTTTTTGCACACGCGCTTTGTATGGTTTCTGGTGGCATGCGTTCACGGCGTGCATGTGCAAACCCACCCTTGGTCGGCGCCTGCCAACGGTACGCACCAGTTGTGTGGATGTTACTGCTGCTGGTGCGCTGGTGCTCTGACAGCCTTGTCGACTGCTGAGCATTGCTAGGTGACGCCTGTGCATGTTTGCGCCGCTGCTGCCACATCCCTGCCGAGCAGTCATCATGTTTGGGCAAGGCCGCTGCACCGTTGGCTCAATGGCCTCTGCGGCTAATTTGCAAGTATTTCCTACTGCATCTCTTTTTTCGGTTGTGCTCATGGGTCGTCACAGGCGGGGCTGGAGCAGACACCATCGCTGGAGGGCATGATCCAGCTGCTGCTCTGCAAGCATGGCGAGCAGATTCTACAGTACATCAACCCATACACCGCCAGGGTGAGTTGGCCATTGCAGATTCTGACATGTACTTGGGTGTGAGATCACCATGTGATTGCGCACGCGCACTGGATGAAGCCACCTAGCCCTGCTCAGAAGTCACACAGTTGCATCAATCTGTAAAATGCCGAAGGTGCATTGGCCGCTCGGAATGCACAATTGCACGCACCGTTGCACGCCCTTTGTCACACCACCTGGCTTGCTCAGGAGGAAGCGCGGCGCCTTGCGAGCGGACACGCTTGTCAGACACCGCCACACACGCACGGTTCTTGGTGGCAGTGCCCGCTCCCCTATGCCACCATGAAAGCAAAAGGCGTTGATGCCACCACAGAGCAAGCGGCGCTGTGAGAGGCGGCAGGCACACTTCACGAAGCTGTTGCTGGTAGCGGTGGAGTGATGACTGACGCAGTGCCGCTGATGCCCATGCTACTGTCTCTGCGTTGCAGCCCGCAACGTCAGGGCAGGCTGGGCAGACGGTGGCGGGTGAGGCTCTTGAGCTGCTGGTCGCCGCCATGCTCAAGACTAACCGGCTCAGCCAGGTCATGCGCTGCTCAAGCATGGTCACCGCGCTGCTGCAGGCACTGCAGGACCTCATGGTGAGTCAACCCAGCCACACAACCGCTGTGTCCTACGGCAGCGGTCGCTAGCCATAGCGCCTTGCTTGGGTGTGCACGGGCGCTGAGTGGTGTCTTATCACTGGCATGCTGCCATGCCCACAATTCAAGTGCCATCGTTGGTGAAGTTTTTCTGTTGCAGCAGCGCACTCCATGGCAGCACTGCCTGCGCCTGCACCCACAACCGTGGTTTCTACCACATGGCAGCAACATGCTTGTCATTGCCCTCCAACGGGGCAGTGCACTTCATCTGTGTGCGCAACCACCGGCACACCTGTTGGCGGTGGTGGTGAGGCAGCAGGCAGCCCGTCACCGGGGCTGAGAAAAGGCAACATGAGCAGCTGTGTACATGCCCTTGATCAGCAGCAAGGGCGGCAGCGGCGGCATGGCTGACTTGCGAGTGCCATTGATGCAACGGTTTGCAGGCTGGCGGCGGCGGCGGCGACCGGGACAACCTGTACCAGGGCCTGGCTCGCAAGAGCGAGAGCCTGGCCGCAGCCCTGTCGGCACGCAGGAATTACGTGGCCAACAACAACGGCATGCCACATGTAAGCCACTGCCACAATGCCTTTTGGGCATGGCTGCAGGTACATGGACAGAGCATGTTGCAAGCGTGGATGCTGCTGATGGTGGCGGGCAGTTGCTGCGTCTGCTGGCAATTGCTGCTGCTGGTGTTGCTTGGTTGCACGCATGCACCCAACGCGTTCACGCTCCTCGGCCGCTGCTCTGAACCTATGTTGGTCAGCCCTGTGTTCCCCGCCAACGCCAACCTGAGACAATAAGTGCTGGCCACTGCTCACGTTGCCGTGTGTCTGCTGTCATGCGCGGCCGCATGTCATGCTGTTGTTCGCAGCTGGACACTCGTCTGCTGCTCATGGAGTTTGTGCTGGGCATCCTGCTGCACAAGGGGCAGGTTGACCTCACGGGCCTCTTCATGTCCAGGGCACTCGGCGGACGCAGCATCTGCCACCAGGTGAGTACTTCCAAGTACTTGGTGCAGATACGTAAGAAAAAACTTCTGCTAGTGCAGCTGGGCAGCACCTGCGGCTGCTGCTGCTGCTGCGGCGTCCATCACTGGCTGCAAGCCCCGCTTCCGCAGGTTACCCAGCTGGACTGAATCAAACGCTGTGCTGTGACGCACACAACCTTGCACACGCTGCCCATGCCACATTACCGTATACCATAAATGAATACGATGCCAAAATCGCCAGTGCTGCCGCCACTGCCACCTACTTGTGCCGCTCCCCCGCAGATGATCATGGGTGCGGGCAAGACTACCGTGGTGGCCCCCACCCTGTCACTGCTGCTGGCACAGGGCGACAGGCTTGTCATGGAGGTGCGAGCTTGCTTGGGCGCATGTGCAGCACAGCACTTGCAGCATGCCATGTGGGGCTATATGCGGGTAGTGTTGTGGTGGAGACATGCTGGCGTGTGTCTGTACGCACATTTGCTTGCTGCGGCAGCGTGGAGGTTGCCTTGTTGGACCTGCGGAGGCGTCGTGCACAAGTGCCCAGGGATGCGACTTCGCCATGCAAAGATGTGCTGACGGAAAGCTCGTGGCACCGGTCGGAGAGCGCCTCACACCTGTTGCACCCCAAGCTGCTGCTGAGCTTGTGGACAAAGGTCGGCCTGCCATGAGCACTACACCGAAACACACTATCACCACTGCCGGCGCCATGTTGTCTGTGCCATGCCACCCCCCCCCCCCCCAGGTCGCTTCGCATGCGCCACAAGCCTGTCTTCAAGAATCTCCTCCCCTTGTCACCTTTGCCACATAACACCCCTCGCCCCCCTCTTTCCTGCTGGCTGGTGGCTGCTGCTTGCGCCCCACAGGTGGTTCCCGACGCGCTGCTGGACTTTGCGTTTGGCATCATGCGCAGCACCTTCAGCGCGGGGCTGCTGAAGACAGTGTACACGTTTCACTTTGACCGCTTCATGGACGTGACGCCCGCTCTGCTGAGCAAGGCAGAGGAGGCACAGCGCACGCGCGCCATCATGGTGACCACGCCTACCTCCGTCAAGGCCTTCATGCTCAAATTTGCAGAGCTGCTGGACAAGCTGGAGGCCTGCCGCCTGCACAAGGTGCGATGTGGTACTTTTGGATCGCGCACACCCATTCCAGTCCTACCGCAGACGGTACCGTGTCGGTTTCGGAAGTCTTTATGGGTTTTGTTGTTAATTCCCTGCAAACCTGTTGAATCTCTGGCCGTTCTACTTTGAAGTACAACATGGACCTATTCAGCTAGCTACCTAGCAGAAGACCGACACGAGAAGTATAGCAAACTGGGTGTCTGCTATAGGTGTGTGCTATCCGTGTCATAAGGTGTGGTGGATGATGCCTCGTGCCTTGCGTCACCCGTTAGCAGATACAGTCACTCCTGGGCAACTGCACAACTGGTGAGCCCCCCCCGCCTTCATGATGTGACGTACTTCGAAATAGGCACGCTTTGCAGTTGCATCACCACTGTTGCTGTGCCTAACCCTGAAACCCGCCCGCACTCCCACTCGCCGCCGCCGCTGCTGCTGCTGCTGCTGCTGCTGCCGCTGCTGCTGCTGCTGCCGCCGCTGCTGCTGCTGCTGTTGCTGCTGCTGCCCCCGCAGGAGGAGAAGGATGATGATGGCCTGGGCAAGGACGACATCACGCGCGGGCTGCGCAAGCGCCTGGGCTGGCGCAAGGGATGGTCCGCACGCCCTGAGATACTGAGGGACATGGAGGACCTGCAGCGCCAGGCCGGCGTCGCGGTTGCCATACTGCGCATCTTCAAGCAGGGCGCGCTCATCCTCGACGAGGTGCGACACATTACTGCAGCAATGACTTGCTGGCGAAGCAGAGAAGTGCTGATGGCAGCCTGCAGTGCGGTGGCATTCTGCGCCTTGTGGCACGTGTTAGGTGCTGGTGACGCAGCAATGTGCTGGCGGCAGCCTCCGGTGGCTGGCAGTGGCATCCGGCACCTCCGTGTGTGCATGTGTGCTGCGTCTTGGGCTATTCTGCGTTTGCGGTGCTACCATCTCTGCTCACCTCAGCACCGCCCCCCCCCCTCCCCCCCGATCCCACCATGTCTGCTCTCTCCCGCGGTAACCGCGGCCACCGCTGCGCCGCCAGGTGGACCTCATCCTCCACCCCCTCAAGTCAGAGCTCAACTGGCCGCTGGGCCGCAAGCGCCCCCTGGACATGACGCGCGCGCGCCCCGGCTCCAAGCTGGGCAACGGCCTTCGCTGGCAGATACCGTTTCACCTGCTGGACGCCCTCTTCTACTGCAGCGAGGGCCGCAGCGTCATCGATGTGGCCTTCCGCGACAGCCGGCGGGCCAAGGCCGTGCTGGACAGCGTCAAGGGGTGCATTGAGGAGGGGACGGCGCTCAAGGTCGTGCAGACGACGCCGCACGTGGTGCTGCTCAGCCGACAGTTCTACCGCGCGCGCATGCAGCCGCTGCTCGCCCAGTGGGTCCTCCTGTGGTGAGTGCCTTTTGGTAGGGGCGGCGCAATATCCTTGTGTGGCCTGTGCCCCACCTGGTTTTCTGCTGGCGCGGGTGGTGCTTTGTCCAGCCGTGTGACTCTTGCTGGCGTATGTTGTTTCTGGCCCGCACCATGCTGTCTATCATGTCATGTCATTTCCAAGCACAAACCGCAGCACACGCGTCCTGGTGTGGCACCATCACCGCGCCCGGCGTGCCACGTGCCTGCCGCCTCCCCCCTTCAAGTAAAAGTTCGAGATGACACCACACCCACACCGCCCAAACCACCTCCTGTTCTCCTGTTGTCACGTGCCGCCCGCCTACCCTACAGGATCCGTCAGAAGGCGCTGCGCGAGCTGAGCGACGAGGTGGTGCTGGAGTACATCATGCGCGGCCCCCAGCGCAGCAGCGCGCCCGTGACCGCGGCCATCAAGGACGCCCTGGGCGACGAGCACGTGCGCATGCTCAACCTCACGCACGACTGGCTGCGCTCCTTCCTCCCCCACATACTCGCCAAGATCAACCGCGTGAGCTTTGGCCTGCTCACGCCCGCTGACCTGTCGCGCGCGCTGGCCGTGGACCCCCACATGCCGCGCAGCCGGCGCCTGCTGGCGGTGCCCTTTGTGGGCAAGGATGTTCCCAGCCGCGCCAGCGAGTTCAGCCATCCAGACGTGGTCATCGGCATGACCATACTCGCCTACAGGCAAGTGCAGCGCAGTGCAGCAAAGTGCAGCCCGCACAGCTCTCCGGCGCGCCCGTGTGGCTCGTGCTGACGCCAGGGCTCTGGTGTATGCATGTATGTACTTCACAAATGCTGTGGGTGCATGTGCTGAGGTGTGGCTGTCGGTGAGTCCTTATAGCACAGGCGCGCTGCAAGCGTGCTGGGAGGGACATGTTTACCGCCGCCGCTGCAGCCTCAGCGGCAGCAGCAGTGGCGCACGGAACCAGCAGGAGGTGTTGTCTGGTTACACACTGCACCGAACGGCAAGGAACTTATTGATGACGCTGGTGTATCGTGCCTCGCTGCTGCTGTGTGGTACTGGGCTACTTGTGTTGCAGGTACGAGGGCATGCGCACCACAGACTTCCTGGCGGTGATGCGCATGCTCAGAGAGCAGATGGAGGAGGAGCACGGGCCATACCTTCAGAGGCCTGCCTGCAAGGTGCGCGCTTGTCAGCACCTGTCTGCCATATATGCTGTGCTCGTGTGTTTGGACAGAGTGTGGCCCACGGCCACCCCAGCGTTTGCAAGTGTCCAACTGAGGCAATCAAAACATGCTGCATTTTGGCTGTGCCTCTGTGTGTTTTGTGCCACTCTTTCCACTTGCTGAAGGAAAAGGTGGGGTTCTCGCAGTGCTGTTTCCCGCAGAACACTTGGAAGCAGACCGCGCACGCCCCTCTGCACACGCTCAGCGCACCACCCTCAGCCCAGAACCAACACATCCAACGCATTGCACCGCCAACACACCACTACCTGCCTCGCCATTCTTGCGGCCCCCCCCTGCGCTGCCGCCCCTGCAACAGGCCTTTGTACAGTGGGTGACGCTCGCAGGCGGCAGCGTGCGCGGCGTCGGCACCAAGGGCCTGCACGCCCTGCAGAGCCTCAACGCCTCCGCTCCCCCCCCCGCCAACTCAGCTCAGCCGCCACCGCCGCAGGACACCAACCTGCTGGATGTTGGCGCCGGCACCAATGGCAGTGGTGGCAGCAGCGGCGGCGTGACGGTTGGGCTGGCGGCGACGGGCACAAAGCATGGCACCGCTGGTGATGAGTTCCAGGACCTGTGGCCGCTGCAGCTGCTGGACCTGAGAGACGAGGACATGATGGGGGTGCTCTTCAGGCTGCTGCGGCACCTGCCACAGGCGCGTACAGTGGTAGACAATGGGGGCGCAGTGCGCGGCATGGGAAAACGGGAGTTGGTGGTTGTGGGCATGTAGGGGGTAGCTGCTGGCGGCAGTCTGTCTCCCTTGCTGCTGGGCAAATTTCCTGCTGAGAGGCCACACAGGCTGGCTGAAACCAACAAAACCAGCAAAAGTAGCCCGTTGCTGCCACAGGCATGTAAGCGTAGTCCTACGGTGCACAGTGTACGATAAGATAGGATGGCGCGTGCGGAGCTAGGAATTTGGCATGGAAGAGCGCAAAAGGCACACCTGGCATGCTTGTTGTAAGGTTGGTTTGTGTTTGGATGTGAGATGATATCTGTACGCATAGGTTACATGTCTACATGTCACCAGGAGCAACATTGCTGGCTGCGGCACTGTAACCCGCAGCCCCTGCTCTCATTCAATTGCTCAGCATGACACCATGCGCAGCCAATGACCATTCCCGCCCACCCACGGTATGTGCTCGCATGTGCTCAGGTCATTGAGTACTACCTGGACCAATACATCTTCCCAGAGACCATGGAGCACCAGCCCTCAAAGCTGGCGGCAAACGGGCAGGACGTGGGTGGCGACATGCTCTTCAAGACCAAGCTGGGCTTCAGCGGCACCCCCAGTGACCTGGTGCCCATTGAGCTGGGGCGCTGCCAGTTTGAGATGGGCAACACCGCCATGATGCTCTACTTCCTCACGGACCCACAGGCAAGTCCAAGAATGACGCTGGAAAATGTGCCCATTAGTAGTTGAAGCTGTTGTAGTTGAGTTTGTGTGGTACCAGTTGAAGTTTGTGTATTAGTCATAGAGACATGGGGGCATGTGCGCACCAGTTGAAGTTGTGATATCGCTTTGAAGTTGCGGTATGGCCAGTAGTTTAAGTTGTGGCATCGCCGGTGGTTGAAGTTGTGCTTCCAAGTTGAATCAGCGGCACTTTACCAGCGGCCCCAGGGGCAACCACGTGACACCGCATGCTGGGACGCGTTGGCATTGGGCACTTGTGCTGCTGCACCAAACTGATCTGGGTCATGCTTGGCTGCTCAACACCCCCAGCTGGCACCACTTGCCAGCCCAGAAGCGACTGCCTGCAGCAGAGCAGCATGTAATAAGGCTTGCTTTGCTGTGTGCTGGTGCGGCTTTCGCCGACACTCACCCATACCTGCTGCATGCTCACTCACGCACAAGGCTACAGTCCTGGCTGTGGCAAGCCTGCACACCCCACCCCAGCTGTGGCAAGCTTGGCTGGCATGTGTCAGCCACAGGCGATGATCCACGGCGCCCTGTCTTTGCTGTCGTTCTTGGCCACTATCACACATGCAGGTGGCCATGTACCGCCTGCTGCCCGCGGACTGGACTGTGCGCACCCTTCTGGACACGGTAGCAAACTCAGTGGAGCCGTCCTACAATGCCCTCATCGACGTTGGCGCACTTGTCACAGGCATGAGCAACCTTGAGGTGGGTGGGTGGGAGAGCAGTCGTGTTGTCCCCGCCCTTCAAACTTTTGTTGCGCCATACCAGTGCAGGGGGAATGCAGGTGATCGGCAGTGTGGCACACACAGGGCAGTGCAGCTGTCCCAGTGGTGGCGTTCATTCATAATGGCATGATACATGGCTGTAGCTGCTATGCACTGGTGTGTGCAATGCAGTCAGTGGCCTGTTCACCAGAGTGCGGCGCACGTACCGGTGCAGTGCTGCTGACCGTTTGCCTCCCACCCAACTGACATGCATCACTGGTATTTACACTGCCTGCAGGTGGCCCAGTACCTGCTGACTCACGGCCTGCCCAACATGGATGGCGTTGTCTACCTGGACAGCAAGGTCAGTGCTGTTGGTGCAACATCTCCGTAAGCACATGCTCCCGCTCAGCACCACTGCCGTTCCCGCTGCTGCTGTGCGTGTTATGCTACCAGTGAGCAAACACTCCCGTTGCCGTATCACCAAAAACTGACAGCGGTGCGTGCGTTGTCTGTGCCTGCCAGTTTAACAACTGCTAACAGCTGTGGCGCAGCAAACTTGGTCCCTCTCCCTCCTTTCTCACTTGGCCACGCAAGTAGTCAAAGTTTGTGCCCTTTTGAAGTTGCTCGTCCCTTGCTACTACCACCGCGTGGCTGCTGCGGCTCACCACCCTGCCACCGGCACCACCTGCCGCCAGCTCACCCGCCACGCCTCCGCATGCCTCTTGCTTGTCTGCGAATGCCACACTGTCGCGCAGGACCGCAAGATGATCATCACACGGTCAGGCGGCCTGCGGCCCATGATGCTGTCGCAGTGCCACGTGGCGCCCCACCTGCGCTTCACCTTCTACGACCAGGTGCACACCACGGGGATGGACATCAAGCAGGCGCTCAGCTGCACGGCGGCTGTCACTCTGGGTGAGCCCCTTTGGTCACGCAACAAACACACAAAACACACAGCAGCTGCACTCAAAAACACGCACCAGCAACACCGCATAACCACACAAGCCAAATGCCCTGCAGGCGCTGCTGCGGCTACAGCAGCCGCTCCCTGTGTACATCTGCAAGTGTTCAAAGTTTGGTGCGCGTGTTTGCTGACAACAGGCTTGGCAGGTCCCTGTTGCATGCCGTCCTGCTGTGTTGGCAACCTTCCTGTCCTCCAGCTGCGCACGCTGTGGTGCCATTGCTGGATGGCTGTGGTTTGGCCTATGGTTGGTGTCGATGCCACGTTAACTGTGAATACCACGTTTCTGCACTTGCATGCACGCGTATGCAGGCAAGGACATGACGTTCCGTGACTATGCCCAGGGCTCTTTCCGCATGCGTGGCATTGGCAAGGGGCAGCGTGTCCAGGTGAGGCACCGGCAGCCATTTTTTCTCTGCTGCACTACAATTGAAACATCTGGCCATGTGTCGCCCTGGCGCTCGCCCCCTGCCATGGGCACTGGCATGCGCATGGTTATGCCGCAGAGTACGCATTTTTTTCATTATGGGCTCTGCAGTGCCTTGAGTGTAACCACCCGTCTGCCGAATCCCTCAAGTAATCCGAAAAACAATTGTGGCTCACAAATTTGGCCCTCTGTCCCTGTATGCCCGCCAAAACCAGGTGTTCATCATCCCAGAGGTGTACCAGCTCATGTGTGACGAGGTGGCGGCAGGCCTGGGAACCACCGCGGCAGCGCGCGCCACCACGGTGGCGGCAATGGCCCCTGCAGCTCGGCACCAGCAGCTGCTGTGCGACGTGTGCGCGTGGCTGACCATCAACTCCATGAAGAGCGAGAAGGTCCAGTGGAACCTGCTCATGGAGCAGCAGGTGAGCGGTGACCGTCGTGCCATCGCTTGCAAATGGGTTTACTTGTTCGCTACAGCAGTATGCTACATAAGTGGTCAAGGGGGAACAGGGGCCTGCTCAGCACTTGATGCGCTGAGCACTTGGCCTGCATACCCGCTGCCATCGGCGAGTCCATGCAACCGGCACGACCAGCATAGCGCACACATGCGGGCCCTGTGCCGCAGCCGAAACACACACGTGCGTGGCAAGTGGCCTGTTGGCACACCCCCACCCCGCACGCACAGCGCCATCCGCTCAACATTAGCCTCTGCCAACATGCTGCCCTGCTGCGCAGGCCCAGAACGTGTGGCGCAAGCGCGCGTACACCACCATGCAGCTGGGCGCCAACATGTTTGGACAGCCCGCCATGTCCAACGCGGGAGACCCGGCCATTGCGGCCCTGCTGCACAGCCTTGACACGTTCCGTCAGCGCGTGGACCACAGCGTGGAGAACACGGTGCCCGCGGGCAAGAAGTTCTCGGAGAGCATTGGCGCCATGGTTGTGGAGGCGCGCAACAAGGGGCTGCTGCAGGTGGGAGCGGCGGCGTGCCGGTAGTTGCAGCAGCGCGCGTGTGTTTGCTTGCGCGTGCACGCATGGGATGGCACTGGCTGTGAGTTATCCCAGGGGTTACTTGGGTGTCACTTGCCCACACCTCGTCTGCACCACAAATCACCTTGTGCCTGGCTGCCCCCTGCCGTGACCATGCATATTGCACGCCTGCTCCCCCCCTCCCCCCCCCTTTGTGCTATTCCCACTGCTGCTGTTTTGCTGCTCGCAGAACCCAGAGGACGTGGCAGCGCTGGATGGCATTCTGGCACTGGTGCGCGAGGCAGAGGCGCAGGCGCCGCAGAAGCCTGGCGTTGGCGCCGCGTCCGCTGCCAGCGGCACCGCCACTGGCACCCGCCTTCTGAAGCGGCCAACGTGAGTGACCACACACATGCCACTAGTGCTTACAGCTGGTGCCTGCTGTGTCTGTGCGCGTGCTGCCTCGGTGGCCAAGCACCGATGTCTGGCATGGCTGCTGCCTCCAAAGCGATTTGTGCTTGTGGCACGCATTGCAGGCGCTGCGCACACTGGGTGGCACTACCAGGCACCAGCACTTGTGGCGCGGCGTCCATGGATGCATACACAATGCAGCTGCAGCTGAATCGTGGCAACGTCATGGCAGCCATGTGTCATGCTCCCACATCATGGTAGCATCATATGCCCATGTCGCTCATGCCACCACTGCCATCCCGTCCACGTTGCACGCATGCCTCGCCGCCATGCAGTGTCAACCCCGGCGCGCTGGGCGCCCTGGGTGCGAAGCCCGCCGCGGAGGCTCTTTACGCCTACGTCCCAGCGCCCGACGCAGCCCAAGGGGGCGACCTTCAGCACCTCACGCTGGCAGCCGGTGACCGCGTTGAGGTGCTGAGCAAGGGGGCTGATGGCTGGTGGGTGGGGTCACTGCGCGGCAGGACTGGGCTGTTCCCAGGCAACTACGTCAAGGAAGTGGAGGCTGACGTGGGGGCGCTTGCTGTTGGTGCGGTGATGGATGGAGATGTGGAGGGCGGCAGCCCCGCGGAGGTGGCGCAGGAGCGGGCCTTTGAGGCTGAGCAGGTCCAGGAGCAGGTGAGAGAGGGTGGTCGTGAGTGGGGTTGGCGTGTAGAGATTGGTGGTGGAAGTGGGTAACTGGAGGCGGCACAGGAAGGCTGTGCTTATGCAGGAGCAGGCGAGTTGATTTGACTAGTATCGCGGCTGAGAGGGAGGTGACGTGCATGTGTGAATGACCGCTGCTGCTGCCGACTTACCACAGCGTGCAGGATGCGTGTGCTACAGGCCTGGTGAGTCATGGTTTGAAAAACAGCACAGAGCACCCTGCATTCACCAACGCCTCTGTTATCACTAGCTACCATCTGCGGCAGCGTGCGCACACACCCAAACCACCCTGTCATGCTTTCTCAACACACTCCTGCGTGTGCCATCCGCACCTGCCTTGTTGCGCCTGCCAACAGGAGCAAGAGCAGGAGCAGGAGCAAGAACAGGAGCAGGAGCAGGAGAAGGAGGAGGTTGTGATGGAGGCACAGGAGCCTGACGACTTTGTGAAGCAGCGCTACAGTAGGGACGACGAGGTGCCCAAGCCATGGCCCGTGCCGGCGCTGGCAGACTATGCGCCCGATGCCCTGGGCTTCTACCCTGCCAGCGAGTTTGGCGTGCTGACCAAGCTCATACAGCAGCCCAAGCACATGGTGAGAGCTGCTGGGGGGTGCAACACGAGTGATGGTGGTAGTGGTTGCGGGCTGAACGTTCTGCTGTGTGTGCGGGGCGGCTGCTGCATGGTCTGATGCCGCTGGGTGTGCGCATCACAGCTGGCGCCGCGGCGCATCGCACCAGCATGCTACTACCTAGTATTTCCACGTACTTTAGTGTGTGGTACCTCATTAACTGGGAGAGATGGCGCAGCCCCGCAGCCGGGCTTGTTAGGTGGTGGTGATCATGCAGGCCTTTGCAAAGTCTTTTCCACTCACTTAGAGCCAACGCATGCAAGAGCCTCACTGTGGGAGGACGCTGTCTGGTGCTTGGTTGCGCTGCGACTTTCTTGCTGCTCACTTGCACAAAAATGCACAGGCATTCCCGGACTACCTGCGCATCTCACGCAACCACTTCGACCGTGGCTGGGGCTTCAAGACATACCGCCGCATCAAGGTGAGGCCGACCTTCGACAATTGCAACAAATTGCACACTCTGACATTCCATCCACACACACTCGAAGCAGCCCCTTCTACCTGTGTGATGCACTTGTGGCACCAACCTCCGCGCTTGCGCACGCCATCAAATGTCCCATGCTCGCACTGCCAACCTG
>JAULBY010084199.1:0-30354 GCA_032358315.1 Ophiocytium majus
CTTTGGGCGCGCGTGGGTGGGGGGGGGGCTGGCGGAGAGGGGCGCGCCGGGGGCAGCGGCGCCCGCGGTGCCGTCGCTGCCGGCGGCGTCGCAGCGGCTCACCGCCGACCCGGGGCTGCGGCTGCACGCGGTCGAGCTCATCTCAGGTCCGTCATGTTGTGTTCGTGCGCCGCGTAATCTGTTTTGGTTCTTGTTTACTTCGGTGCCGTTATGGGGAGTTGGGTGCATGCCCAATGGGGGGCGATTGGGGGGGGGGGGCTCAGCAGGATGCAGCCTGCTGCTGAATGTTGCCGGCGGTGCGGCGCCGGTGGCTGGGAGGGAGCATGGACGGTTACACAGCTGCGCGTGGCTCTGTGTATGCCGCGCCGCGTGGCCATGTGGGCTTGTGTACACGCATCACGTCTCAAGGCTTTGGTGCAGGCACACCACCAGCACCCATGCCTGCAACCCCGCCGTGCTCTCCTTGACATGCACTCGTCACCGTGTGCCTCCCCTGATACAGCAACCAAAGCAGCATCTGACCCCCCCTCCCCCCAACCCCCGTGCCCCCCCCCACCGCCCCTTTGCAGCGACAATGGAGGGCATCTGGGCAGGAACATGGGCGCCCCCCGGCGGCGGCGCAGCGCCCGTGCCGGCGCTGGTGCATGTCAAGCTGTGGCCCGCGAGGCGCGCTGCAGATTTGACGGTGCGCAGCGCGAATGCTGAGCTGGCGGACGCCGTTCTGGCGCACGCGCGCGCGGCGTTTGCATTGTGACGCCTCCTGACGTGTCATGCGGCGAGTGTTGTGTGCCGGTGACAGTGGTAGTGGCGGCGGCGCGCCGGCGGCCAATGAAATGTGTCTGATGGCTGCGGCGCCGAGTGCACAGCTGTGTGTGTGTGTGTGTGTGTTGTGTTTGTGTGTGTGGTGCCGGCATGATGGAGCAGAGGTGCGGGTGCGTGTGCGCGTTGTGTGCGAATTGTGTGTGCTGTCTGATCGAGGGGGCGCGGCGAGTGGCTGGCTCGCCCCGTTTGCATGGCTGTGCATGTTGCACCCACTGTGGCAGCAGTTGCTCCCGCGTTGTGCGCGCGGATGAGTGCCGTGCGCAGGTCAACAGTGCAATTGCATCACGAAGTGGCATAAATGCCCACCTGCGGCACGCGTTCCTTGCGCGTGTGCGTTTGTGCCGCCACAGTATGCACTGGTGCGCACAATTCATAGGGAAGTAGTTGGAAATGGGCCGCCAAGTGTTGCCAGCCACTACTGATTATTGTGCACACTAGCATCCTGCTTTCTTAGCATTGCGAAGCACACAATGATGAGGCTACCATCATGAGCCGGGGTGGCCCGCCTCAAGCTGCTGAGCTCCCCGGGGGAGCCTACGGTAATTGGAACGTTGTGCACACGTTCGTGTGTATGTATGTGTACATACTGGTCATGCGCACCGTGTGCAAAGGGCTTTCCGCGCCCTAAGCGGAGTTTAATAAAATTACATACCATACTACTACTGTAGTATCCAGACAGAGAAAAGGTGCCAGCGCACTCACGCGCTCCCAACCTTGGACCTTCACGGCCGAAGCCATCCATCCCGCTGGTGCTGCCACGGGCAGCAAGCGGCAAGCGGCACCAACACACGCCAGCCAGCCAGGGCGCAAGGGCACTCGCTCGTCAGAGGCTCAGCGTTCGCCAGGGAGCACCAGCCTGCCATAAGGGCCGTGCGTCCCCGCTGGCTGCTGGGGGGGGAGTGAGAACTAGGCACCGAGCGCCCCGCCAGGGCACACAGCACCCGCCACAACCACCACGGGGAGCAGCAATCGGGCTGTCCGGCCGGCCGTAGGATAACCGCCGTCTGGAGTCCGTCTCACCAAATTGCAGGTACCTGCTTCGCCAACTTGCGGCGCCAAGTGCGCCAGGAACGAAGACATCGCGGTGCGGTAAACAACCATCTGGGTCAGCGACGCCAGGGCAATCACACATCGCACGTGGTACGCAACAAGCTGAGCAGAACAACGGCAAGGCACACGCATCGTCAACAATTCGCACTTCGATTCTTCCATCTGGGGCCAAAATGGGCGATGCTTGGGGAGTGTGGGGGGGAGGATGAGGATGATTGTCTGCGGGGAGGGGGGTGGGGGGGAGCGATGGTGCCTGGTTGGGGGAGGGGGGGGGAGCTGGAGCCAAAGTCGCTGCTGCCGCACGCCAGATGGCGTGTTACATTGCCCCAGGGGTGCACACGGCAGTGCTGTGTGCATCGTTGTGGCAACGTGGGTCGCCTGGTGCGCCAATCTCTGGCCCAGGCACCCCTGGGTACAGTATACACAGGTAAGCTTAGATGGGGAGGCGCACACGCGTTTAGGACTTGAGAGGCCTGAGAAGGCCCAGCCCGTTTGCAGCGGGATTTCCAGTGCTCTCGAGGTGCTGTTGCGGCGCCCGTGCCCCCTCAGCTGCCTTCCCTGAGCTAATGAGTCGAGCAGCCTGGTGGTGGCTGGCGCCTGCGGCAGTACAGGTCGCGGGAGGGCATTCTGTGCCTTCTTCTGGGAGTGAGTGGGGGGGCTTGCTCCCCCTTGCTTCCCGAGCCATCTCTCTTGTCCTAAGCAGCGTGCGCCGCCTCCTCCCGCGTCTTGCCCTAGCTCAGGTATCGCATGTCGCACACTGCATGCCGCCTGTGCGTGCACCCGCGTACTGCATGTGCCGCATCATCGCGTGCCGCGTACTGCTTGTGTAGTGTAGTTCCCCTGCTATGGTCTCCACGTTGTCGTTCGTGCGGGGGCTTGGCGCCAAGCCTCACCAGCTTGGTGCTGTACCAAGAGAGACGTTGTGTAGCAGCGCTTTTGGCAGTGACATGCTGTGCTGCTAAATACATGGGGCATCCTATGCTGGATGCCCTTCTGAGCTTTATGGTCCACACCACCCCGTTTCTGTGCTCTGTTGCCGGTGCTGTTTCACCTGTGGTCTTTGCGCAGTTGAGTGTGTGTGCCATGCATGCTGAACTGTCGCCATGTCTGCGTTCAATGTCCATGCACTACTAGCAGCATTGCTTGCCAGCGCCGCATGCCCTACGTGGCAACAAGGCCGCATGCTGAACTGCGGGCCATGTTTGTGTGCAGTGTGTATACACTACAGTAGTACACTGTACTTCTGTAGTTCATCATGTGCACTTTGCCGCCACATCAACTGTGCGGACAACGGCGCATTGCTGCCACGATGGAATGATGCTGACAATGTTCCGGGGGACTTTCATGGCATTTTGCACCAGGCCCACAACGGTCAACGAGCAAAAAGAAAACAGCAGCGGCAGCAGCAAACCGCTGCGGCGCGCACTCTCTTGCACAGGCGCACCGCCGAAAAATCCGTCATCGATTTTTGTATTTGAAGGGACGCACGCCCAACCATCCAATCGGCCGCGCAACCCTCCGGCAGCACTCCAAAACAAAATGTGGCACAGCGAGAATGTGCGTAGGTTTGCACAAGTTTTGCGCAGGCGCGGTTGGCACACGGCGCTTGCAGGTGACCTCCTCCTCACTACAAAATTGAGGCTCCCGCAGCCGTAGTGGCGGCGGAAAAGCACCCCCGCCAGCGGCCACACCGCATGCGCCACGCCGGCAACGCGTCCGTGATGGGCTGTGGAACGCAAGCCGCGTGGGTCACCAGGGGCACCGCCGACGGCTGGCCGTTAACAGCCGTGGTGGCCGTGCCAGCGGCTTACAAGGTGGCGCAGCACTTGCCGCGCCAGACCCCCCCCCCTGCGCCGCTCAGTAAACTACCAAAACCACCACGCCGCGGCGGCGGGCGAGTGCGCCACTTGCGCTCGCAACCTGTGCGTGCAGCGCCGGCAGCAGGCCAGGGGGGCTGCACCGCTGCTGCTGAGCACATGCATGGCGGCGTCCGTGCTGCTGCTGAGCCCCCGCTGCTGCTGCCGCCGGCGCTGCTGAGCATGCGCGCCTCACCGTCCGTCACAGCTTGAAGCCGCTGTGCACGGACACGACGCCAAAGGTCATGTCCGTGTGTGAGACGGCCTTGAAGCCCGCGTCGCGCATCATGCGCTCCAGCTCCGTCTGCTTGGGGAACATGCGGATGCTCTCCACTAGGTACTGCGCCACGCACGCACACAGACATTGGCACATAACAGTACAGAGGAGATGTTTTGGCATATGCTCAGAAGTTTGTGTGCGCAGGGTAGGGGGGCAGTAGCTGGCAGCAGCTCGCTGTTGGCAGGAGGGAGGGAGCTGATGCCAGCGCACGCAGGCTGGGCGAAAGCTCAGAGTGACACGTAACAGCACAAAACGACAGGAGTGTGCATGTGGGCGAACGCAGCGCCCGCGGCAGGGGGGTAGCACGTGCAGCGGCGCCACAGCCATGGATGGCCGCAAGCGCACAGGCTGCGTACTTGGTGCGACGCCGCGCATTGCATGCACGCACAGTGGCTGCCCTATTGTGGTGACCACAACCCCTCCCCACAAGCAGCACAAAGAATATGGGTGTGCCTGGTACTTGGGCGCGGCCGGCACAGCCTTTACATGCGGCGTGCCTTGACTTGGGCGCGGCCGGCACAGCAGTTACAGTAACTGTCACTGCAGTCCACTCGCACCGTTGCATGCGGAGCGCGGGCACTGCGCTGCTGCTGTCAGCACGTTGGTGCACAGCTGCTTCTGCCGCTGAGCACTGCCGCCGCTGCTGTGGCAATGAGCACCGTCGCTGCTGTAGTGCTGCTGAGCACTGTCGCTGCTGCTGTGCCGCCGAGCACCGCCGCTGTTGCTGTGCCGCTGAGCACCGCCGCTGCTGCTGTGCTGCTGAGCACTGCCGCCGCTGCTGTGCCGCTGAGCACCGCCGCTGCTGCTGTGCCGCTGAGCACTGCCGCTGCTGTTGTGCCGCTGAACGCCACCGCCGCTGCTGTTCTGCTGAGCACTGCCGCCGCTGCTGTGCTGCTGAGCACTGCCGCCGCTGCTGTGCTGCTGAGCACTGGCCCGCCCCTCACCTGGTAGGCGGCCCTGTCCTTGGCGACCACCTGCCCGATGGCGGGAATGACGTTGAAGGAGTATGCATCGTACACCTGGCGGACCAGCGGGTTGTTGACCTGCAAACAGCGGCGCGCGCACCAAACCACACGACACGAGAGGAAAGGGCTAAGCAGCAGCAACTGGCTGCGGCACGCCTGGCCTCGGCTGAGGCCGTGCTGTGCTCCATCACTGCATGAAGCAGCCGTCTGGGGTCAGGCATCTTGAACAAGCACGGGTGACATTACCACCGAAACAGGGCCCTGCTGCAGCATTGCTCAGCAGCGGGAGCGACGCCTTGCACAGCACCCCCGCGCCCTCCTCCAAACCACCCCCTGTGTCTGCCCCTGGCTTAGCTGTGACTGGGTCAGCAGCATGCACACCGTCCATGAGACTGAGGTCATTACTAGCGAAAGTGCTGTAGCAACATGCTGGTGGGCTTCTATGGGAGTGCACAGTGCTGAGCAACACAGTTCTTCTCGGCTAGGACACACAGGACAGCATGCTTTTACCGTGGTCTCTTCCAGTCACGCACACCACAAGCCCAGGGCTGCCCGCGCCCAAGCGAACCTTTCTAACTCTGCATACATGGGTATGTACCTGTTTATAGCATATATATACTCAAGGTGTAAATTTCTGTAAGTATTTTGAAATACTGTACAGATGCCTGCTCCTCTCACATGGCTGAACTCCAGGCACAGGAAGCGGCCGCCGCGGCGCAGGACGCGGTGCGCCTCGCGCAGCGCCCCGGCGACGTCCGTCACGTTGCGCAGGCCAAAGGCAATCGTGTAGGCGTCGTACGCGCCGTCGCCAAAGGGCAGCGCCTCAGCATCCGCCACCCTGAATTCCAAGGCAGACAGAGCGCGTCCCGAAAAGCGCTGCGCGGCGCGCTGCTCGCCGACCTGCGGGGGGGTGGTGTGGGGCGTGTGGGGCCCAGGGGTTGGTGTGTGGTGCTGGTGAGGGTGGCGTGCGTTCGAGGGGTTGGTGTGTGGTGGTCGTAAGAGCGGCGTGCGTTCAAGGGGTTGGTGTGTGGTGGTCGTGGCATTGGCGTGGGGTCCAGGAGTTGGTGTGTGGCGGTGGTGGTGGTGGCGTGCGAGGGGTTGGTGTGCAGCGGTGATGGTGGCGGTGGGTGGGTGGGAGGGAGGTGAAGCAGCAGGCGCGCAAAGGGGGGTGACTGGGTGTGTGGTGGCGTTGGGGGGGTGCGGATGGGCGGGGGCGGGGGTGCGTTGAAGACCTGAGGAAACGGTGCGTGGGTGCATGTGCGATGGCGCCTGATCGATATGTGTATGGTGGGGCTGGCTGGTGTCATGCGGATGGCTGTGGGTAGGGCAGGGACGGCTGAAGGAGTGTGTGCGCTGATGCATGTGTATACTACTGTAGTAGGCATCTGCGGGGAATGAGATGTGGCACAAGCAGCGAAGAGCGAGCTCAATGGCTGAACCCCCCGCTCCTCACACCTCCCCCCTTTTGCCACAATGCAAGGTTAAGTGGCGACCCACCTCAAGCATGTTTGGGTTGATGTCGCTGACAGTCACAATGGCGCCGGCACCACCGTCCTGCTGCAGCGCGGGCGCCATCTCGTCAATGATGCGGAAGGCAATGTCGCCGGTGCCGCCCGCTACGTCCAGCACCCTGCACCGTCAACAGCGCAGCGGCACCGCACAGCAGCAGCAGACGCGCCATGTGCTAACAAGTGTCAGCAGCAACGCGTGGGCAATATGAAATTTGGGGGGGGGGGGAAGTGTGGTTCGTGTGCCCTCCTGAGCATGCCGTCAGTGGTGGGGGAATGCAGGGTGGCGCCGGGTGGCGCCGGCCAACACAGCAGGCACCCTGAATGGCTAACAGAGCACCACCAGTATCATGCTCTGAGCTGTATACTTCGAAGTACTTTAAAAGGATACATACTTCCGAAGTATGTAGTTCTGAAGTACTTTTTATGTGTTGCACCAGCAGAACACTGAGCATGGTTTGTTCCGCGTATGCTGACACGTGTGGCGTCCGCGCCAGAACTGGGTGTGCATCACCTGGAGCGCTCATACGCAGGTAGATGTAGGTAGATAGATACCCAGCAAATAGGGAAGCAGACCATAGGTACTTCAGGTACTGCTCGAAATAACCCAAATCCCATATTTGTACTTGCATAAACCTAAATTATAAATAGCACTTGGATTTCCCTACCGGTGAATACACTGCGCAAGTCAGGTTGGCCATGCCTCACTGCAGCAGTAGCGGCGGCCTGCTGTCGACAACAGGTGTGTGCCGTGTGGTGCGAGTGGTGACAATTTTGGAGCTGCTGGGCAGAGGCATCAGCTCGTCAGGGCCTGCAACACGCACTATGCCACTTTTGCGCTGCATGCCAACAGGGAAACAACAGCAGCTGCACACCACAGCACTGATGCTGCACAGCCGCCGCAGCCTGCCTGCACTTAAAATGGAATGCAGCCAATCCTGCCCAAGGCAGCATCTTCAAACAGGTGCAATAGATACCCACACAGAAGGCTGTAAAAATACAGGCAATAACACTGTTATGGTGGCAGAACAGTATTCCTCTCACCTGGGCAGCCTGTCTCTCGCCGACAGGGCCTGCTTCACACCCAGCATGCGCACGAATTCATCCTTCCACAGCCTGTGCACGCCAGCGCTCATGAGGTCGTTCATCACATCGTAGTCGCGGGCGACGCTGCTGAACACCCCCTTCACCATGCCCTTCTTAGACTCCTCCGGCACCTGCTGGTAGCCAAAGTGCGTGCTGCCGCCGGCACTGTTGCTGCTCGCCTCTGCTGCTGCTGCCGCTGCGGGTGCCGCAGTCGCCTTGGAGCTTAAAGTGCGATGGGAGCACACGCTGCAGCGGCGGGGCAGCTGTTGCAGTGCACGCCTCATGGCTGGTGGTGCCGCCACTTCGTGTGATAGTCCACGTTGATGGGGCACACACAGCAGCGGCAGCAGTCTGTTGTGAAGCCACACTTCCATCGCCATGATCATGACCACCATGACGCGTCGTTCGGCCGATCGGATCGACATCACGGATCTTCCGGGTCCTGCAAAATGCATGCTGTGCGCTGCCTGCTGCAGCTTCAAACCTTGCACGGCGGTGCGAGTGACGCCAGAGCAGCAAACGCGTGCGACGCTTCCAACTCTTGCCTGGCGGCGTCACCCGCTCTCCCAGCAGCGCACACAATGCGGCCGTGCAGCTGCAGCCTGCTCCTGCTGGCAACCCTGCATGCTGCCTCAGGTTTTGTGACGCCTCATGCGCCGCTCACCCCGGTAAGCCTCTCGCGTCTCGCCATCGTCTGGTACGCTTCGCTGTGTGCGGCGGCGCCTTTGAGCGCTGCCGCAGCGTCTGCGCAGCCTGCACGCTTTCAGCAGCAGCTGCGGCGCGTGCACCTGTTCTGTGCATGTTGTGGACCAGAGTGCAACCTGACAAACATATTTTTTAAGGAACTGCAACTTGCGTCTTTCTCGCACACCAGGCGCGTGCCGCTGTCGCCACCAGCACCAGCAGCGGCAGGGCAGGTGCGGTGATCATGAAGGGGGGGGGCTTCGAGAGCAGCGAGGCAGCTGCGGCCCGGAAAGCGAAGCAGGAGGCTAACAACCAAAAGACCAAGGCAGCCAAAGCTGCAGCAGCAGGGATGCCCCCGCCGCCGCCGCCCCCGCCCGCTGCTGCGGCAGGAACCGTGCGCAGGGTGGAGGTGATGCAGCCGCAGGAGGAGGAGCAGGTGGCTAGGAGGGATGTGAAGCCTGCGGCGCCCATATCGGAGGAAGAGATTTTCGAGCGCTTTGTAAGTGCATGATGTCTGAGCACATACACAGCACAAACCAGAGAAGTACATGTGCATTTGCAACTTCTGTCTTTGAAAAAAAGCATGGTTGCCGCAACAGCTTAGCTTTGGCGCAAACATCAGTGCCTCTAATTTGGTGACAGTATGCTGTATGCTAGATCGCATGCATGCCGAGGCGCCTGGGCGCCGCCATTGAAAGGCGCAGCTGACTGGGTTGATGCAGCAATTGCCACTAAAAAAGACAGTCATGCCACGCCTTCCCCGCTTAATAGAACATCGTCATAGCCGCTCCTAACCGATTAACCTGTAGACCTGCTCAGCAGCACCGAAGTCGCCAGCACCAAGAGCCGCTCGTTCACGCTCGTGTGCTGCACACACCATGGTTTGCCTAGTCGGCACCCTGCTGGTGCGGATCAAAGTCGACTTTTTTCCACCATTTTCTCTTGCGGGGCTGCACAGATACAGCAAAACTGCTCAGTCTTTCACGGGGCCGCACTCCTCCCTCATCGTTTGTGTGCGTCACAAAAGCAAGTACCTCGAAGGAGTTGGAAGCCTGTAGTAGGAACGGCCACCGGCATGACCTGGGTGGCGCCGAAGCAGACGGCGTGCTTGCCACCACAGCACGTGTATTGGAGCTGTTCTGGGCACCTGGGGGGCCTGCAAGGCAAGGTCTGGACGGCACGGTGGCGCGGCGCTTGCGCTGGCTTGTCCACCAACCACACATGGCTGCATTGGTAGCTGCTGAGCACGCTGTGAACGGCGCCCGCCGGCTGCGTAGGTGTCAACAGTGCGTGTGGTCGCACTGGAACCGGCCCCTCGCTGCCCGACCAGGGCCACGTTTGACAGCCATGATTGCGCACACACAATGGTGGTATGCGCAGGTGTTGATGCGCCAGCGAAGTTAACCCACAGAGAGCCAAACCCTCCTTTGACACAGCTTGGATATCTCTTTTCAGCTTCACTGATGTGCACTTGTGGGCGTGCAAGAGCCCGCGTAATGCATGCTGGCATGTGGCAGCGGCTAAATGCATGTGCTATGGCCATTGCGCCGCCCGCATAGAGTTTGAAGTAGCACAGGGCTGGCATGTAGGATGGTGTATTTGACCGCCTTCACTCACCCGCCCCTGGAGTTCCCCCTACTGGCCTCCTGTGTGGTGGACCACTACTAGTGGTAGGTCAGGACATGTAACTGAATCTGAATGTTCCGCATGTGTAGCACATTTGTGGGTGGGGGTGCGTGCAGTTCCCCTGGGACGTGGGGCTGGTATCCGTTGGAGTACTGCTCTGGCAACATGCCAGGCTTCCCTTAGAGTACGCAGTGCTGAGCATTGCCAGCTTCTTCGCTATCTGTCTGGTCCTTTTCTGGTCACACGCAGCGTGTGCAAAGCGCTTTCCGCGCCCTAAGCGGAGTCTAATAAGAGTACATTGTATGCACATTATTGGTAGTATTCATGTGTATGTGGAACAGATTGCTTCTGGAGGTGCAGTGTGAATACACGCCCCAAGGTGCGGCGACTTGGCTGTATGGATGCATTCATACAAACGCTTAAGACTCCTGGGTGTGCATAGCTCTGCAAGTACCTGATTTGAAGTACTTGTTGAAGTGCGTTGTACGCCAAAAAATGAACATACGCCGAAGTATTTGACGCTAAGACATTGTGGGCTTTTCACCAGGTGGACAAATCACCCCACAGGCTACGGCCTGGCATTTCGCCCCAGCCACGGCAGTATCTGGGCTTAGCAGCCTTTTAGGTTTCTTTCACTGCCTATCACCACACGGGCGCAAGTGGACGGCATGGTGCTGTACCATGTCACGCTGCACAACAAACCAGTGAGGAGAGCTGCCGCTGGCCATTGCGCACAGCACCAACCTGTCTTAGGCAGCTCCTGCGCCTCGGCGGAGGGAATGACACCCTACCGTACAGTGCTTACGTGTACTTATTGTAGGGAATGGCACCGTAATGAGTACGCGCGCTGTAGGGTGTCATTCTCTCAGCTATGAGGCAGGAGCTACCTAAGGCAGGTTGATGCTGCGCGCAATGGCCAGCGGCAGCCCTCCGCACTGATGTGCAGCGTGGCACGGTACAGCACCCAGCCGTCCGCCTCCAAATTGACTGGTGACGGGCGTGTTTTGGCGTCAAATGTGTTCACTCACCGCACAACGTACTTCAATGCATGTACTTCAAGACGTATGCACATCAGGCTCACCACAACCACAAGGTTTTCAGACATGACATGGTTTTGGGGCACTCACCTGCCCGTGCTACTGCTGCTTCCGCTGCTGCTGCTGCTGGTGGTGCTGCCGCTGCTGCTGCTGCTGCTGGTACTGCCGCCGCTGCTGCTGCTGCTGCTGGTACTGCCGCCGCTGCTGCTGCTGGTGGTGGTGCTGGTGCTGGTGCATCTGGTGCTGCTGTATGGTGCTGCGTGCTGTGGGGTGGTGTGCGGCGCTGCGGCAGGGCATTGAGGGTGCGCGGAGAGACAAGCGCGGCGCATACATACCGCCGGGGCTGGAAGAGGTGGAGGCCAAGAAGGTGAGGAACCAGCCATGAAGTTGAAGTTCATTTTTGTAGTTGAAGTTGACAGCAACTGCGGCAGCAGCAGCAGCAGCAGCAGAGGCAGCAGCAGCGGCAGCAGCAGCAGCAGCGGGGCACAACTACCCAGGCCGAGCTTGCAAGAACGCGCGGCCGGTGCGGTGCGACCTGATTTTTGCTGCTGCAGTCGAAGTGTGCCCTCAAGAAGTGTTGAAGTAAGCAACCCAGCAGCAGTGCTCAGCAGCAGGCGGTGGCACGCACACTCAGCCTTGTACAGCAGTCTCCCACCCCCTGCTAGTACGTGGTGCCCCCCCCCACTCCCGCAAAGTCTTTTTCTAGGTCTGCACTCGCATGGAATGCTAGGTTGCTTGGAGCTGGAAGTGCGCTATCCACAGCCGTCTGCATCCGTGGCAGGCCCGCACAGCTGGACATGTGCGAGTGCCATAGTGGCCTGTGCACCGTTTTTCCTGTACAGCACTCCCCATTCCCACCCCTATGCACCAGCAACTGTGCTGCTGCCGCACCTGGCTTCATCAACGCTGCAACTGGCGACAATCATGCCAGCGGGCACTGCCAGTGCACCTGGCTGCTGCGCGGCCTGTGGCTGACCGTGATGGTGCCTCCGCCGCCGCCGCTGCTGCGCCCACCCGCCGCTGGTGCGGCAAAGCAGGAGATCACGGTGACCATGTTTGACGTCATCCCCATGGAGCTGCAGGGGGGCATAGAGAAGGTCCTGCAGATCGGCATTGGCTTGTAAGTGGACTGAATTCCAAAAACACAGTTGTTTCTGACTGCGCCTGCCAGCAAGGTCAAGGCTGATTATGAGCGTGGCGGCATGTCTGTCACTGGCTGCAACTGCCGCAGCTGCTGCTTGCTGGGCGTGATTGTACCACAGCACCTGTTGTTGCTGCTGCTGCTACCTCTGCTGCTGCTGCTGCTGTGGGTGCTGCTGTTGCTGCTGCCGACGCCGCCGGTGCTGCTGCCGTTGCTGCTGCTGCCGCGCCTGCTGTTGCTCACTGCTGCTGCCGCTGCTGCTGCACGGGCACACAGGTGCCTGCTGTTCTTCCTTGCGAGCGGCATTGCCCTGGGCTGGGAGGCGTACGCGGTCACCCAGAAGACGCCACTGCCAGAGAACGTGAGTACTTCAAACATATACCGTACTACGTAGTACTTGAAGTACCTACAGTAGTACACTGTATACTACAGTAGTCTGTGCGTGTCTGTGTGTGTCTTGGTGTCATGCCGGCAATTGACCAAGCGGAGTGTGCGCAGCTCTTTCCGCAGTGTGCAAGCAGCCGTGCCGGTGCAACGCGGAGTGTGGTTCAGTTGTGAGAGGGGGGTGCCAGCAGGTGTGTCGGTGTGGGGGGCACTTGAGTGGGCACGTCTCCCCTCTTTCAGCTCTGCCTATGGCACCACCAGAGCTGGCACCATTGCCAAGCGCCTTGGGTGTCTCCAAGTGTGTGTTGTACTAGCAGTATACTTCGAAGTATACTAGTACGAAGTCATTGACTGGGCTCGCAGTCGCCTCCACACCTTGCCAAGGCATGCAGGTACCCTACCGCGTGCGCATATGGCGCCTGACGCGTGTTGATGACGCACAGGGGCGTAGCATGCGCATCCATGTTGCTCGGGCAGCATGCTGACAGGCACTGCCGTGAAGGCCAGTGGTGCGTGATGGCACTCCGCCATGTGTGGTGCTCCACCGCAACATAAACCCCTCCCAAGGAATGAAGACATAGCCACATAAAACACCTTCCAAGGAATGAGAATCTGGGAGGGGTACTGTGCTGAATGTCAACATGCTGGAGCTCTTTCACACCGCTACCCTGCTGGCGCCCACTCTTGCCAACCTCAAGTTTTGTCCCGTACTTGAACATTGACCTATTTATCCTGCTGCCGCTGCCACACTGCGTTCCGTGCTGCAACAACAACTGCGCGCCGCTGTGCGTGGGGACCAGATCGACAACATCATTGTCAACGTTCTGGAGCCGTCATTCACGCCCAGCCTGGTGGTCACGCTCACCCTGTCGTCCCTGCTGGGCATCTTCAAACTGGGGCAGCTGGGCCGCGCGGGCATCAACTACCGGGAATAGACGGCCGGCCACGAAGCTGCTCAGCAGTACTGCTGCGGCTGGCTTTTCTGTGCTCAGCAGTAGCTTTCTGTGCTGCTAAGCACAGCCTGGGGGCGGAGGGCTGCGGTATCGCAGCTGCTGCCGCGGCTGGGGCGGCGAAGGCACAGGTGGCGCTTTGGAGCAGTGGCCGCTGGTGTTGCTGCTGAGCATGGCTAGTACAGTCTCTGCACACTGTTTTTGGTAGCTGAGCCAGTACACAAGGCTGCTGCTGTTGTTGCTCTCGACAATTGTGCAGGTTATTGCTGCCGCTGTTGGTTCCGCTGAGTGCTCCAGCTAGTGCTGTGTGGTGGTGCGCAAGCGGTGTTGCCATTGCTAGCTGTGCTACAGGTGGCCATACACATGCTTCTGCTGAGCAGTGCAGGGCTGCTGAGCACGCATGCTGCTCAGCACCTGGGGTGTGGGCAAGTTGTCCACGGGGCAGTGACAGAGTGGTTCACTGCATGTCAGCGCTACTGTTCTTTACTCTATAATCATACAGCCATCGATTTATAGCAGCGCGTCCCAGTGCACTGCAGCTTCTGGCATGTTGCTTACTTTTTCACAGACACTGTTCTGCCGGCGCTGTTTTTAGCAGGGGCAGCAATCTCGTGCGCTGAACAAGCGCACTATCTGCAGCGCACTCCTACATGCGCGTCAGTGCCACGCCACTGCAGCTCGGCGCCTTTGCACAACGCGTGCCGCGATCATGGGCCATGCATAGTGATGGTCACAGCGTATAAACTCGGCATTATACACCGAACAGTACAATGTATGTAAATACGGCGTATAACGTAGAGAGATGGGCGTATATACACGGAAATTACGCCGTATATCGTGTTTGTGGGCGTAGAAATACGCCGTATTTTGTGTAACGTACAAAATACGTCATACGCCGTGACCCATCACTAGCCATGCACCAGGGCAGTGCACCTACACACAGTGCTTTGCGCCAACATGGTCTCACAGTATCCAGCAGGAGCAGCTCACAAAAAGGTGCAGGTGCAGGGGCCGGTGACGCTGGAATGTAACAAGGGGGACACCGGCCGGTGCTTCGCCCGAAGCACTGTATCAGTGTGTCTGTGTCAGGATTGGCAGTGAGCGGTGGCGCGCAGGGGGGATGGAGGAGGGACACTGCGCACACTGCCTTGGCCGCAGAAGGCGGCACAAACGCGTACTGCACTGCCGGCTGCTACTACATGCGGTGGCAGTGCCAGCAACCACAGGCGGCAGCCATGGTGCCACGGTCAGCGCTGCTGCGGAAGTGGCACAGCGCCACTGTACAGCCCGCCCACAGCCACACGGGGGCGTGTGGGTGATGCGCTGTGCGGCGTGCCACGGCGCGTCGCATGGGCGCCCGTGCCGCACAGCTGCTGAGCAGCCTATGCCGCTGCTCCTGCTGCTGAGCACACCTGCTGCTGCTCAGCGTGCAACCCCGCCCTCTGCCTGCACATTCGGCTCAGTACGCGCCTAGCCCCCCTGTGGAAGGCGGCCCCCGCGCGTCCCAGGTGCAACTTCAACTTGTACTTCAAGTTGAAGTTTGCACGCGCGGCGAGCCTACAGGTGCGCAAATGCCCAAAAGGAGGCTAACGCGGAGTCATTCGCCACTTGCGCCACTGTAAATGGGAAGCCCCCCTGGCTGCTGCTCAGCACCAGCGGGTGCCACCGTTGCTGCTGCTTCTGCGAGTGCTGGCGGCGGCCCTGAGGGTTGCTCCTCATCCATAGGGTCTGCCTCCTGCGCTGGCGATGCGCCGTTGTCGGCGCCGGGTGGTGCCGGTGGTGTGGCAGCGGTCCCCTGCAGCATCGGCAAACAGGTTTGGCGGCAGAGCACATGAGTGGAGAATGGCGGTGGCACAAAGGTACCGATCTCACAATACAATCACCTACACTTGTACACTCTTGTATCAAAATTTTAATGCTTCAAAAAGTAGATGGCTGCTGGCAGCGGGAGCATCGGTTCCTTTCCAGTCCTGCTTGCGCAGGTTGCGTGTGGCCAGCCATGTGCATGGTAGTGTCGCGCACTAGCGCAGCACTTTACACTGCACCGCATATGGTGCAGTTTCGGCACCACATGCGTGTGCACATGGCGACGCCAGGGGTTTGAGGGCCGGTAGGGGGCGATGAGCACACTGCGGTGTTTGGCACGCTGGCAGACGACCTGCCCTGGTTGGTCGAGTTGTAGCCTGCCTGCCGCTCAACCCTGCCTACTTGCTGTTTTTCTTGGTTGTTGACAGTACAAAGCTATGACCGTGTCCATGCGGGCCACGTATGGTTATGCCTTTGTGGCCGCATGCACGACCTGGGTTCCTGCACGCCCAGAAGCGCAAGTGCCACAACTGCAGTGCCGCATACTGTAGTATGTACATACTTCGAAGTATTACTGTAAAAATGTACGACTGTGGTATGGCTGCAACGCAGTGCAAGGAAGTCGCTCTGCTGCTGCGACCGACTGCTCACAGCGGCCCATAAGTCGCCGCCTCAAAGATGTAGGTGCAAGTATTGATTCAAATAGTACTACAGTAGTACTATGCTTCAGAAGTGATATGTCACACGTGTACATGTATGGTGTATGTACACATCTAAAGTAGTAAATTTTGTACATTTGTTTCGAAGTACATGCATGTATATATTACACAGTATTTCGAGGTACAGTAACTGGTACGCGGGGATACCTCAACTACAATGCGTATTTAGTTGCTCTTTTTTTTGTGACTTGCAGGTTTGATGTTACGATCAAGGGTACACAGTTGAAGATGTTGTCGTTGTTGCTTGTCAGTTTCCTGTAACAGATGCTGATGACCGGTAACTATGGCACCTCAGCAGCTGCCGCTGCTGCTCACGCGGTGTGACTGCGCTGTTAGCAAGCCATCGATACTTGCACCTCCAGGCAGCAACACTACAGCCGGCTGAAGTTCGCCCGCACGGCCCTGCACTGCAGGCCAGTACAAGGCTGCCCACGTCATCACTGGTGAACTGATAGTATTTCTACAGTACTGTGCGTATTACCGCTGTAGTAATCAAAGTCTGATGCCACCATACAAAGCTGCTGCCATATCAACATTGGTAAAGCATCTGCTGGTGAACCCAATGGTGTCGTTGCCAGCGACAGTGATGCAGCGTCCTTAGCGGCAAAAATGCCCCGAGCACTGTGCACCTCAACCACATCAGTCTGCTCATCATCATTTCATCAGCTGCTCCGGCTGCTGCGCCCGTGCCGTCGGCAGCGCGCGCCTGCTGTAGCACAGTCTCATCCGCTGACACATTCAGCGTAGCTCAGTGTGCTGCAACGGCCCGCATGTCCCATTTTCCACTGCAGTCTGCCCATGTGCTGCTCGCCCAGCGATGTGCGGCAATGGCCGGAATTAAATGATACTACTGTAGTACTTCCAAGTATATTGGTGCCATAATGACAAGTGGGGCTTGGTAGGCTGGTGGAGCTGCCGCTTGACCAACGCGGCTTACCCAAAAGAGGGGCTGCAACACTTCACCAACAGTGTGTGAAGTGCTACACGTCGAAGGATACTTCAACAGTACTGTATTTTTGGAGTATATATATTCATATATGAAAACTCAATCTAGGAGCGACAGACCCATACATGTGTTCACTTGCGTCTACAGACAAGCTAACACACGCTCAGTGTTACACGCAAACCAAGCACACAGCAATGCCCCCCCAGATATATATTTCATCAGAGCGCGCTTGCTCGACCCCCGCCACAGTCCCCCCTTACACCCCCCGTCCCCCTCGCCCCCCCCCTCACCTGCGCCTCCTGCTGCGGCGGCGGCGCCGGCAGCACGCCCCCCGCCCCCCCCCCCACCTCCGCCACCATGTCCTCCCCCCCCCCCTCCCCCCCCTGCGTGGCGGGCCCATCCATGTCCACCTCCATCTGGTCCGCCGCTGACCCTCCGTCATGGCCTTCGTCATCGTCCGGCGCGCACGACACGTTGGATGACAGCTGGTCGGGGGCGCCGCGGTCGCGCCGCGCCAGCGTGCTGCTCACACTGAGCACCTTCTCCAGGCTGTTGAGCAGCTTGTGCGTGGCCTGGTACTGCGTGGGGGGTGGGGTGGGGTGGGGGGTAGGGGGGGGTCAGTGCCGCCAAGTGTGCCCACGCAGGCGGCCCACACAAACTCACTTCAGTGAGTGAGGAGATTTCAGCTTCAAAGTTTTATCTTATTTTATTGTTGCTAGTGCTCACATTCTTCCTTGTGTCTGGTCAGCGTGGGTAGTCCCTGTGAGAAGTGCGCGGTGTGTTTGCAGTGGCGACACGCTGCCAGTGCGGTGAGCGTGCGTCACAGGTCCAGTCGCTTTCGACCAAGCCCCCCCCCCCCCCCCTCCTAGCTGCACTGCTGCAGCGCTGTGCGTCAACGCTGCACCGCTCAGACCTGCTGGGATGGCGAGCAGCGTATGCCTTCGTCTGTAGCCGCCGTAACTGCCCATACAATAGCCGCACAAGTGCCGCCGTAAAATGATGGACATCTTCGGGTTCTGTGCGCCACCAGTGGTTTGACGGGTACGGTGAAGTGAAAGCACGCGGTGGGCATTGCGCCAATCGGCGGCGGGCATATGCACACTTTGTGGCTGTGCATAGTGCCGGTGCCAGCAAAAAAAAACTGTTGTTTTTGTGGCCACACTAGGAGCATCACCTGTGCCCCATGGAGGTACAACGGAAAACAATACCTAACATTGAGGGTACGGAGCCATCCAGCGGATGAGGCGCACTTGAGGCAGGAATTCATGCCCGCCAACATGACAGCTGAAATTGGGGTGTGTAACGATGACCAGAATATTTTTCGTCACAGACTAAATTGCACACAGTGCAAAACCAATTCTTCTAGTGAAGTGCGCACAACCATGATGTGGCTACATGTACTTAATGCCATATAGATCACATGTGTGCATCTGATTTTGAAGTACTGTATGCACACTCTGACAGTCAGTGATCGGACGCTGGCACCACACCAGTGGGCAATCATGCATGCTGTTTCAACCAGCTCTTACAACACAACAAAAATAATACCAAGCATTGCCGGCTGCTGCCAGCACGAAAGTGAAATGCACTTTTAATTCCGGACCCCATCATGGATACTGTCAATGGCTTTACAGGGTGCTTACTGACAATTACAATTAATTCATTGCACATACATCTGGTGAAGTGGTGGGCGCTTGTTACATGATATAATATTCTGCACTTCGAGACACTTATAACTGGCGCTTCGCCGTTATGTGTCTGCCAAAATGTGTCTGGCAGCTGCGCTAGTGGCGCGTCCTTTGCCGGTATGGGGCGCCACCATGGTTTGCTAACACCGGCGATGGTCCAGCTCCCGCTGCTGCCGGCTGCTGCGGTAACCGTTCCCCGCCCGCCATCTGCCAGGCACCAGGTCTGTGTGCAACCAGAAACACTGCTGGCCCCACGTCTCACCTGCCGCTCAGGCTCCAGCAGCACCTCCGCCAGCCGCTGCAGCGTAAAGGGCGCCCCATCAAAGGACCTCAGCGCCTCCACGAGCTCCTGCTTCCTGTGAGCCAGGGGCCGGCACCCCTTGTCCTCCTCGTACCCGTACGTCGCGTTGTATCCGTCGACAACCGCCACCAGCTTCGCCTCCAGCAGCTCCCGCAGCCTGGCCCAGGTGTAATAGGGCACCCCGTCCCTGGCTATTTCCTCCAGCACCACCTCGAGTTCTGGTGGCACGGGTATTGTGGTGCCGGCGCTGGCTGCACGGGTGGCGAACTCAAGCAGGGCCGCTTCCATGGGATCCTGGTCCTGCTGCGGCTGTTGCTGGGCATCGGAAGTAGGTGGTGGCTCCGTCATGGTGTACTAGTAGTGGGGGCAGGGCACGGCACTGCCTCCGCAGCCGCCACAGGAGAGAGCTGCTGCCGTATGCTTACCCTTCTGCGCCCTTCCTGTCAGGACAATGGACTGTGATTTGGGAGGGAACGTGTGTGCCGCGCGGAGGGACAGGGAAGGAAAGGGGGATGGGAGGAGAGGGTTTTGGTGCTAGTTGGCGCTGCAGCTGTTGCCTGGGCCCCACGGGCAGTGTGTCAACGGCGGCGAGAGGGCTGACACACCACGGCACTTTGGCACTTCAACTTCCCGGTTCGGCAGCGCACTCTGCCGCGCAACCGCCTGACCCGCGCCGGTGAGAGAGGTATTGGCGCAGGGCCGCGCGGCGTTCCACTATCTCAGCACCACCTGCCGCCGCTCTGTCCTATCTGCCGCAAGGTCACGAGCGTCGATGCACGAGCAGGTGTGCTGTGTGGCCGTGCACATGGCGTTTTCAGCCAGCAGCTCAGCATTTGTTTTGCACAGCCACACACGAGCGCTCGAGCCAAGCAAGACAGCAGAGAGCAAGCCCAGGCGGTTCACGCAGCAGCAGAGAGGGAGTGGCGGCTGTGGCAGCAGCGGGGGCTCGCCACCATGGCGGGTGTCACCCCCGCCACCTCTCAGGAGGCGTGCGCCTGGATGGAGGGTGTGTGCGCCACGTTCATGAGGTGACTTCCCAAACTCACTTCAGTTGCAAAGGCAGCAGTGCCCGACAGATCCTTCCGTTTTCGCATGCGCCTGCCTTAGCAGCTGGACATTGTCTGCCTCTGCGTAATTCTCGTATGCGTGGCGGCTCCTGGCTGCACCGTCGGGCGGGCAAGCACTGTGCGTGGGTTGTGTTTTGATCTGCAGCCAGGCTCAGCCAGGCTTGCTGTTGGCAACACATCGGTGCTTGGCCGGATCAAACGCGGCTGTGTGCCAAATACCTTTGCAGTGGGCAGCGCCGAGGTGCAGCAGCAGCAGCAGCGGGCTGTGGCAAGGGCTCACGTGCACGCACAGCCACCATTCATTACTCCTGCATACATGGAGGCGCACTTTTGGCAGACCCTTCTCCCGCCAGAAGCACCAGCAACACTGGTGTGCCATGCTCATGCTCGTCGCCGCTCGCTGCGGTGCCAGCTGCACAGCGTGGCCTGCACACCATCCAAGCAGCCACACACCGCCACCTGCACCGCACCGGAGGCCACCTCAGACCACCCACCAGCCGCAGCCAGCCCCCTCCCCCCTCCTTCACCCTTTTCCCCTGCCGCTGAGCACCGCTGCTGAGCAGGGACCCCAAGGCGGCGGAGGCGGCCCTCATGGAGCTGCGCGCCGCGCCGCAGGCCATGCACATCGCGCGCGCCGTCCTGGAGGGGTCGCAGCTGCCCATGGCGCACTTCCACGCGCTTTGCGCGCTGCAGGCGGTGGTGCTCGTGCGCGGCCCCGCGGACTGCTCCGCCGCGCGCGGCATGCTGTGGGAGTGGCTGGTGGCGCGCCACGCGCACCTGTCGCGGCCTGTGGTTGCGCAGGTCAGCGGCCGCGCCTCTGCGCCGCAACGCTGTGTCTCTTGTGCGGCGCATGCGCTGTGCATGCTGCTGTTGCGCGCCCCCCTTTGTGACAGCGCCTTGGTGTACACCCCGCGCACAGCCACGTGGGTAACAGTTGCAACAGTCGTGGATTGCATGCAGTGTTGCAGTGCACAGGCGTCGGCTCCGCTGCCGCCAGCAATCCCAAAATCCCCAGCCCACCAGGCCTGTGAGCGCGGCGTTACACACACACCTAGTCTTTTGCAACAGCTCTGCAGCACACGACACACACACCCCTGGCGCTATGCCACCCCTCCCCTGCCCCCTGCCCCCTTCACTCCCCCCTCCCACTCACCCCACTAGCACCGCCGCATGTGCCTCCCCCCCCCCCCCCCCTCCCCCCCTCCCCCAGGCGCTTACCGCCATTGCGGTGCTCGCCAAGCGCAACTGGGCGGACCCGGACCCCTCCCTCTCGCGCAGAGACGAGCTGCTGTCCGCGCTGAGCTCGCTCGCGCGCGCGCGCGCCGACCCGCCCGCCATGCTCCTGGCGGCACGCGCGCTGGCGTGCATGGTGTCGGAGTTCTGCAGCGCCAACACGGGCGTGGGCCTGCCGCTGGAGTTCCACCGCGCGGCGCGCGCCGCCTTCGCTGAGCACGGCCTGCTGGCGTGCCTGGAGCTGGCGATGGAGCTGGTGGCGGCGGCGGTGGAGGCGGCGGCGGCGGGGGCGCTGGAGGACGCGACGATCGTGGAGCTAACGTCTGCTTCGGTGCAGCTGTGCACGGAGGTGCGCATTTGTTGTCAGTATCTTGTGCCGAAATAGGGGCACGTGTAGGCAACGTGCAATAATATTGTCTGGACGTGTACTTTTAACTGATAGTACTGCATGAAGGTTTGTTACTACTGTAGTATATTATAATTATAAATGCATTGCTAGCAGCATTTCAAGTACGTGTGGTATACCTCAGCATTATACTACGTAGTGTAAGAAGTGCTGTAGTAAAACGTGAATTTTTTCCGCAGCATTATGTATTGGCAAATGTGACCGCTAAAATATGAAGCAAAGTGCAGGGCCGCCCCACAAGGCGTGATAAGGTTGCCCTTGTGTTCGCAACACATGTGCACGCATGCACATGTAGCTGCTATGCCGGCGGCAGGCAGTGGAGTGCAGCTGACGGCTGCTGTCTTTGCACAGCTGCACGCGTGAGGGGTGCATCACATAGGCGGTTGTGCGTTTTGGACATGGTGCTCACATGTGGCAGTTTGCTGGCTTCCTTTCATGGGAAGTTTGCTGGTTGCAGGGCATTTGTGCCTGGTCACCAGTGTTGGCACACGCAGAGGCACGTTGTGTGGCTGCGCCAGCAGAGCTGCTGCAAGCTGGCAGAGATGGGTGGTAGCAGGCACGATCCAGGATGTGGTGCCCGCGAAAGTAAGGGGAGGCACCTGCATGTGGTATGTGCAAGCTGCACTGTGCAGCAAGTGCATAAATGTATTACTTTTTTCCCGAAGTATGTACATGTATGCCATTGTCATTATTAAGAGGGCGCAATGAATACACATCCGAAAGTGACTGGAGCGTGAAATGACTGCCACTACTGGTAGACAGGCGCCTGGGCACTCGCAAAGGCCTGTAGATTTGTATTCCTGCAGTCGCCGGTTCATCACCGCTTCTTCTCTTTTGCCACATCTCACACTGGCAAGAACACTTGAGCTGCCTGCCGGCTACGCTTGCTCTTGCCACCGCCACAGGCGTTTGTGTGCGACACACAGCTGCCAGCGCTCCTAGCAGCTGCACGTCATCGTCACGCATACGAACCCCATCAAGGACACCAACATACCGGCCTATTCCCCATTAGCTGCCCTTGCAAATAATTTTGGTCGGCGACTGGAGGGGGGGGGGGGGGAGAGGGCACACCAAAAATACCCAGTAACAATGTTTCTCATACACTGACAAGCTAAAACATTGTTATAGGATGGCCAGTTAGAACAAGCGGGAGTGGCCCAGTTACCATTTTTTTTTCCATGGGTAACTACTGTAGCTTGATTGTTCAAAATTGTGAGTTCGTGTGTACACGCTGCCGGGCATGTGTCAGCGCCACGAGCGCAGTGGCATGCATGGCATGGGCTCGTGCACGCCCACAAGTGCACATGACTACAACTACTGCAGCAGACTCCTGCACAAGTTCACACCTGAGTCCGTCCCCCCCCCCAACCCCCCCCTCGCAGGTCCTCTCCTGGCAGCACAAGGAGCCCAACCCCTGGGACATACCCAGCGTGAGCACGCTCATCATGCCCGGGCCCGCGTGGCGCCCCTACGTCGTGCGCCCTCAGCTGCTGAGCACAGTCTTCCGTGCCTATGACGCTGCGCGCGCCGCGCCGCCCGGCGGCCCCGCCGCGCGCGCGCAGCTGCCGCACACGCTGCGGCAGCTGATACTGGCACTGGCGGCGCTGCACGGGGACGTGTTTGAGGACGGCGCGCAGCGCGCGGGGTACGCGGCGTACCTGGTGGAGGGCACATGCGCCGTGGTGCGGAGCCCCAGTGAGTGGCGTGGGGTGACAGCACATGAATGACAGCAATTATCATACGTTGACAGGCGTTTTGTCATACTTCAGAAGTACGTAGTTGTAACGCATGTGAATGCGGCACGGAACGAGTTTGCAAATATATGCTTGAAGGGCACGTGCGCCATGGTGCGGAGCCCCAGCGAGTCGCGTTGGGCGACAGTGTGCCTGTACTAGGAGTCCTGGGAAGTGTATGGCGTACTTACGAATGACGCATGTGGATGCGGCGTCAAACGTGCTGGTGGACTTCAGACTACACTGTTGTTCTACTAGTAGTATGATGAACGTGTTTGTGCGGCATGCGCGCCGTACATCGCGCGGCCGAAGGCGTAGAATTAATTACGCCATACTTCTCGAAGTATTTCGTGCTGAAGTGTACTTCTATAACTGCATTGTATACCAAAAGCCATATAATATACACTTTACGCCCTGACCCATCACTACCAGCGAGTGTGCGCGCCCGTGTGACCCTCTGGCGGGGCACGTGGGCCAGTGGCAGTGGGGGCAGTGTGGTGCTGCAGGCGGTTGGCGGCGGCGACGGCGCTGGTGCAAAGTGTTGCTGGGGAGGGCACGGGCAGGCTGGCATGGCGTTGGCGCCGCTGGCACAGGATGGTGTGCGCATTTTCTTTGTGCCCTCCCAGTGGGCGTGAAAAATGACGCATTTCAGCAGCAGCATGAGCGCCCGCATGCCTCCCTGCGCCAGCGCGGCAGCACCTACCATCCACCGCTCTCACGCCCCGAGACCCATGTTCCCCCCCTTCTCCCGCACTGCCCGCCTGCCGCTGCCGTTTCTGTCACTGCTTGCGCTGCGCAGCGCCGGCGGCGGACGTGGACGGCGCGGAGGAGCTCGTGCGCGAGCGCGCGGACCTGGCGACCATGTTCCACCGGCTGCTGAGCAACTTTGGCCTGGCGGAGCTGCAGGCGCTGCCGGCGTTCCAGGCGCTGACAACGCTGCTGGCGGAGCTGTCGCGCGCGGTGCTGGAAGCGGCGCTGGCGGCCGTCGCGGCGGACGACCCTGTCGTCGAGGTGCGCCTGATGGTTTAATTGGCGCGGTCTAATTAGTGTGTTTTGGCGTTTTTTTTTAATACGGTACTACCAATCATAATGGTGTAGTCAAAGAAAAATGTTGCAGTACCTATGGCTATTACTTGGTTTAGTTGTGGCGGCCGTGGCAGCGGATGACCCCGTCGTCGTGGTGCGGCTCTTGTTTTTGTTAAGTGTGGTGCAATCATGTTTTGGCATAATGTGCAGTTTTTTTCTCAATGACGTCATTGCATGTAAAAAAAAAATGCCCCAAAAAATCATTGGAGCACGCTAATACAAACAGCATGCGCACCTCAATGACGGGGTCGTCCGCTGCCACGGCCGCCACAGCAAGTACTAGCCGTGGGTACTGCCGCAATTACGTCATTATATGTACAAATAACGCCAAAACAATCATTTTTTTCATTCGACCAAGTTAACTTGTTGAATAAAAACAGCAGGCGCACCTCTGCCACGGGATCGTCCGCCGCCACGGCCGCCACAATTAAATCAAGTACTGGTTGATAGCCATAGCTAAAATGCAATCGGTTTTTCGACAATGTCATTGCATTCGTGACGGAATTGATCATGACATGTGGCTATTGCTTGTGATGACGGCCATGGCAGCAACAGCCCTGTCGTCAAAGTGCGGCTGCTGCTGTAATTAGCAAGGTCCATTGCTTTTTTTGGCTTTATTTGCTTTTTTTGGCTTCATTTGTAAACACTTCTGACGCATGGTCTCATGGCGTAGTCCGAAAAAAAGCTTGCAGCTCCCATGGTTACTACTTGATTCATAGTTGTACCAACCCCAGCCCAAATTGCATTTCCAACTGCTGCCGCTGCTGGCGGTGTGCCTGCGCCGGTGTTGAAGTTGTGGTGTTGACACGTGGTGTCGGAGTAGTCACGCAGCGGCGCCAGCAATCTGCCCTGACAAGAGCAATGATGGCAAATGGCATTTAAGCGCCGTCGCATGACTGTTCACAGTGTACCACACACTAGCAGTGCATAAGGTTGGGTACCGAAGGAGTACGCGGCGGGTTTGGAGCGCTCGCGGGTGCGCTGGAGGCGCAGCCTGCCCGCCAAGAGAGAGCACACGGCAGCCGGGGCTGGCAGCGGGCAACTCTGTCGCCAAGGTGCGGCCGCGCGTCGATAACAGGGACTGCAGACACCCGCGGAGGACACTTTTTTTTTGGGGGGGGGGGGGATATGGTGCCAATCACAGCGAAGTACTTCAACGTCACATATATTACAGTAGTACTTCGTACAAGTATTACTATTACTAGTAGTATTTGACAAGGTATCATGTGTGCAATCAATGTGAGGTCAGGTTTTGGTTTGGGTGTTTGCAGTGGCCGCAATCTGAATGATTTGTGCCGCTGGTGCTGGTCAGTGGGCTGACACGTAGGGGCGCCTTGGCCGGTGCACGCATACGCCAGGGGCGCTCTTGCTGCCGCGCAGGCAGCCTGCCCACCGCACTTGAAAACTTGCAGTCACGCGCAAACATTAGGGTAAGCGCCCGAACTTGACCTTTTTTTTGTGTAGTGCACATGTGTCAGCAACACAGACATGCGCTGTGTATGTGTCAGTGTTGAAGTATGGTGTTGAAGTGTGGTGCATTGACGGGTGCGCAGCTCCTGCTGACATCTGGAGGTGCAGGCTGTGCACCGCGAGCATACTGCAGCCGCAGGGTGTGCGCCAATGGCAGAGCTCATGCCAGCAGTGCTGACGGCACCGCCCCTCATACTGCAGATGCCAGGCCGGTACCCTTGAGCCAGATGGCACAACCACTGCTGAGCAACAGGGCCCTTGCCCATACGCGCTGGCACATCTTTCTGGCGCGTCCCTAGCCGGCCAGCGCGCTCGCCTGCCGCAGCGCGGTCCAGCCGCTGAGCTTGTCCACCTGTGTGCGCCCGTGCGCCCCGCCAGGCGCTGCACATGGAGTGCTTTGACTCGCTGCTGGAGGGGTGGATCTTCCTGGCGAGCGACTACAAGCTCACGCCGGGGCACGAGGCGTACGAGTCGGACCTGCACCGCGCCATTGCCACGCTCATGTACCCCGTCTTTGAGGCGTACGTGCGCTACAAACTGGCAGGTGAGCGGCGCCAGGGGTGGCGTTTGGATTCCGGGGGCAGTGGTTATTGGCTGCCTTTTTTTGTGGGAGAAGCGACCGCGCAGACGCCGCGCGGAGCTGCTACTATACTCTACCAGTTGTGAATCTCATGCTAGCTGTAGCTATTTGGCAGAGTGATGGTAGGTCGGAAGGGTGGGCCAGACCTTCGTTCTCTCGGTTGGTCGTCGCATTTGTGATCTTCTCAACTGCATCGGAGCTCGGCCGTGGCAGCGCAGTGGCGGTATGGCGCACTGCAGTACGGATGACAGCATGCAGGCGGCACCTTTGCCAGTGGCCCGCCCAGCGGAGTTCTTGCGGCATGCCCCCCTGTGACACGCCTGCAACACCACGGCGCTGCCACCCGCCACGCGGCTGCCCCAGGCAGTTTGGCACCCGCTCCCCCTCCCGCCCCATTACCTGCGCTTCAACTACGCGCACCTGCTGCCCTCACTTCAGCATGCGCTGCTGCGATGCGCACAGTCAGCCCGCCAACATCAACAAACAGTTCAACAATAACTGCACGCTGCCGTTTGTGCACCCGTGAGCCGCGCCTCGCACGATGGCACCGGCAGCTGACACACTGCCACACTGCTCTGCGCTGCACACGCGCCGCTGCCGCCGCCACCGCCGCCGCCGCTGCCAGCGTCACGCAGGGATGCCGTGCAGGCGGCGCAGGTGGAGGAGGACGAGGACGAGGTGAGTCTCACGCACTGCAGCACCGGCCACTGCAGCACTGACATGGCCACTCCAGCACTGACATGGCCACCCCAGCACTGACCCCTGGCCACTCCAGCACTGACCCGCCTACTCCGGCAATGATCGATGGACACCGGCCCCCACGCAACTCCACTGGCCTGCGTGCGCAGTGCCTCACTGCTGCTGCTAGGCAGCACGGCGGCGGTCCAAATCTGCATGCCGCCGCCACCACCCTGCGCAGACCCACTCATCGACGCACTTGTGCGGCCTTATGAACAGTGCCTTGCGTGCCTTCCCCGCTCCCCTCCCCCCTGCCTAGGCTTGTCGCCGCCGCATGTGCCGCCACCAGCCCCTGCTGCAGCCGGCTGTGACCCTGCTGCGCCGGTGTCGTGCACGTGGCTCATGCTTTTGTGCTCCCACCCACCTCCTGGTGTGCACGCGCATGCGCAGGAGGCGATAGAGGCTGCGGACTTGGACGACCAGCTGTGCGGCGTGGCGGTGCTGGGGCGGCTGGACCCGGGGCGCGCGCTCGCGGCGCTGCACGCTCTGGTCGTGGACGTGTCACATGTGAGTTTACTGCGTTCTCAATTAAACTACTAGTACTAGAATGTATATATACTACTAGTAGTACTTGCGAAGTTTACCACCACTAGTAGTACATACTACTTCGCAGTATACCGGTATATGTACACGTGTAGGTAAAGTCTGCTGGTATTCATAACACATGCCCATGGGCTGTACACACGGCGCCGCACGCCCCCCCACCCCTCCGAGGGGCGCGGTGACACCTGGAGCCGCTACAATTTCCGCCGCCTGTGACAACCGCACGTCGAGCAACACGCTCTGCAGCAGAGATCAGCCAGCCGAGGGGCCGCCATTCACGTCCGCGCCCTTTGCCAACCAGTGCGCGTATGTGACAGCGTACAGAAGGGTAGGCGCATGTGTCACACGTAGGTGCAGCAGTGGCTTGCCCGCCCCTCCCCTGCATTGCACGCCGCCTGTGCCGCGCCACGGCCCGTAGCTGGCGGCGGCAGCGGTGGTGCTGCTGCATCCGCTGCTTCTGCTCTGCTGCCAGATACCATGCTACTGCCCATGCCGCCGCCCTAGGCAGCGGCACTCGCAGCGGCAGCCTGTTCACCTCCCTCCTTCCCCGCTCCCCCTGCCCCCCCGTCCCCCCACCTACTCCAACCACATACACATACACACATCTGTAAACAAACCATGTCGGCAAACGCGAAAACAGCGGCTGGACGTCATGACAACCACGCACACGGTGGACGGCGGGCCCGCGCTCACGTCGGATGGCACGGCGCTGACGCCCGCTGCGGCGGCGCTGCTGGAGGAGGTGGCCACTGCGGCGCTGCTAGTTGGCCATCTCATGGCGGACAGCGACGGCGCCTCGCAGTTCTCCGAGTCCGTGCCAGAGCTACTGGAGGTGAGGGGGGGGGGGGGGCTGTGGGGGGGGCGGCCGCTGCTGGGCACGCTGCTGAGCACGGTTTGCGGCGCTGAGCGTGCTTGCAGCTGCTGCTGAGTGTGCTTGCTGCTGCTGCTGAGCACGCTTGCTGCTGCTGCTGAGCATGTTCAGCGGCCGATCGGTAGGGATGTCTAGCCTGATGCTTGTACAGTTATTTTCTCGCAGATTCAAATGTTGCTAATTGACGACATTGGCGAATAAATAACACCTTGTTTTAAGTGCCAATTTACTGCCATGTCATGCCTCAAGCACTATACACTCGGCGGGCCGCCATCCGCACAATGCAGCCCGCTGCCTGCCCCCACACTCTGGCGTCCCACCCCTGCTCCTGCAGCCGAACCCATCGCCGTCACAGCCGCCGCAGGCGTGCACACCACCCACAACCTGCCTCCCGCCACCTCACTGCCGCCACCTCTTCCACCGCCCTGCCCCCCCCGCCTACGCAGGAGCCACTGTCCGTCGATGACACCGCCGCCGCGCGCGCCGTCGACCTCTCCTCAGCCCTCATCTCGCTGCTGTCACGCCAGGCGTCGCTGCTGCTTGCGGCACCCCCCCCTGGGGCGCCCCCGCCCCCCCCTGGGGCTTCCCCCAATGGTGCGACGCCAGATGTGCTGCTGAGCCCGCACCTGTTTGGCGCTCTCATGAGCACAGCGGCGCGCTGGTGTGGGGCGTATCTGTGTGTGGGCGGCGGCGCTGACGGGGAGAGGTCGCAGTACCCGCCGAATGGGGCGCTCGTCGCCGCTTTTGGGCCGCCCGCCGGTGAGCGACTGACATTTTGTGAGGCTCACATGTATGTATACTGCCTGTTATTATACTTCATGTGCTATAATTGTTGAAGTAGCAGCTGGTAATATGAATACCGTTTGATACTCCGTACTTCCAAGTGGTACAATCATCAATTAGGTACACCTCATTGTTTTGGAATCAGTCGCTCGGCATGAAATCATACATGAGCTGAAGTCGTCTTAAGAACTTGCCTTCAAAGTTTTGTTGTTGTTGTTGTTTTGTCACAGAGAGCTGTATCTGGCGTCTGACGCAAACGCCGTGCTAGACCCAGTACATTCCGCAAGCCCTGCCCCTCTTGAAAGCACGCGCTGTTGTGCTGTACGATAAAATCGGCGCTTACGTAGGCGCGAGTTTCGCTGCCTTTGTAGGCGCTAAGTTCACTCTGTTCATCCCTTGCGCCCGGGGCGCCGCCCTAGGGTCAGGATCCCTACCGGCGGCGACACCTAGACTTTATCGCTCCTAGACGGTACTGTGTTGATGGGTGTATGGGTCCTGAATGCCCCGACTGCCAAGCACGGTGAGCAGCTCTGGCGCGTGCCGGCGTGCACTGCCACATGCGTGTTGCTAATGCACCTGCTGGCAAGGCTCCGCTGTTGCACGACAAACGCCGCTGACTGCTGCGCGGCCGCACACCCACACACACCACCACTCTAACATTCAACCTCCTCCAACCCCTCCCACACACAGCACCCGCTGCACCCCCTGCCTGCAGTGCGTCACCTCCCCCCTCCCCCCCATGTTAATACACAAACGATCACACATGCAAGCAGAGAGGCTCAAGAGTGGGTCCAAAAACTAATACACCGCACCCAATCAGAGCACGGTCCCCCAAAAACAGTCCCTCCCGCCCCCTCCCCCCCCCCCCCAACCTGGCGCAGGCGCGAACGGCACACGCGGCGGCGGCGCGGCGGCGGCGGAGGCGCTGCTGCGCACCGCGTCGGCGGCGCTCACGCGGTGGCCTGGAGAGCCCGTGGCGTGTGACGCGGCGTTGA
>JAULBY010084310.1:0-30352 GCA_032358315.1 Ophiocytium majus
GCGTTATTTCACGTTGCCGGTATACCGTGACAACTAACTGTTTGCCCACGCGGTACGCGTTATCGATACCGTGAAATCACTATTGCCAAGAGCTGCCGGTATTTGGCAGTATTGCCCCCTTGCGACGCCATCCGCATCCCCTAGAGGTGGCCGCGGCATCGCCCCCTGCTGCCTCGCGCCCTCATTGTGGCGTCTCGGAGCCCACAACCGGGGAGCCGCATATAATCGGGGCACACACACACTTGGTGGGCATGTGCTGCATTTGGTGATGTTGAAGTTGGTCTGCAAAGTTGAAGTTGAAGAACAACTTCAACAAAAAACTTCAACAACCATTTTACTAGTCATACCTTTAAATACCGTGAAATAATGTGAACACCAGCCACATACCGTGATACTTGACTGTCGCTTCACGATCCCAACTCTACTAGCAGTGCTGTATGACCCACTTGCGCTGTTATACATCAGCACTACTCAGCAAAGCTGCTCCAGGCTACATGGGCTATGTGTGCGCCACTACTTACACTCGTTTGCAGTACCATACAGTGCCTATGTCTGATCATGCACGCACCGGGTGACCCTTCCCCCAGTTTGCGCTGCAGTTGAGGGTGCAAAGGCAGTCAAACTTCAACAACTCTACCCTCCAAATGAACAGGAAAACGAACGGGCTTGCTGAGTGTATCCGACTTGCTCATTCAATAGACAGATTTGCTGCTGGCGTTACCCGCATATGCAGCTTCAGCTACAGTTTGAACAGGGAATGGGTGGGCGAGCTGACTTGAGACTCAACACAAACACACTTCATACTACCACTCCTGGTAGTACTAGAACGTACTATGCATGTGTGGAAGTGTATGCTACACAAAATCATGTTACTCACAGGTTCGTCTGGGAAGAGTATCGTCAGCGCAACATTCCGCGTGAAAGCCGCCTCCTCTGGCGTACTGCACCGAGGCAGCTCCACATCCTGTATGTTGGCGCCTCTGCGAACACGGCAGTAAACCGAAGGCGCAGCGTTGTCAGGCGTTAATAACATTACGACCCATAGCTCAGCCGCTGCAGGCAGAGGTGACGTGCCACCAGCAGGGAGCCAGAACCAAACAGCACCGGCCTACAAGTACATACTTTTGAAGTACACTTGAGGTATACTTCAAGTGAAAGGGTGGCGCTGCTGCGGGCGAGCTGGGTTAGCAGCGTAGATGGCGCTGCGCTGCCTTGCTGTTATTGAAGTAGCACAATGCACTTGAAGTTAGCGTAACTGCGACGACTGAAGTTATGCTCATGCTGCATGCGCCAAGCCATGCGCCCGCGCATAACCAGTCTTGGCACCCGCCACGTCGCTGGCAATGCCGCATTGCACTGGAAGTGCCCCCCACAACCCACCTTGGCAGCAGCCGCCTGACGCTGACGCTGGTACGCCACCACGCGTGCCCGCGCTGACGCCGGTCCACATGCACCCCCTTGTAGCGCGCCTGCGATCCCTGCCTGTGCCCACTGGCCTCCTGGCACTCCTCCTTGTACTGCTGAGCATTGCCGCTGCTGAGCACAGAGGGGGGCGGCGTGCCGGCACTAGCGCCACTTCCCTCTGCCTGCTGACGGCTGCCCAGCCCCTGCTCTTCTATGAGGCACTCCTCGTCTTCTGACACGCGGCACTGCTGCTGCTGCTGCTGTTGCTCAGCAGCTGTGGGGTGCTCAGCAGCCGGTGGTGCTGCCGCCTCATTGGTCCGCCAGTGTGCCGGCCGCGAGTCTGCAAAAGCGCGGTGCTGAGCAGCAGCAAAGGCGTCAGCGGCAAGAGCGCGTTTAGTAGCGGCAGGGACACAGGAAGCGGAGCGCCATAACCAGTGCTTCATGCCAGTTGCTCATGACACATTCTGCCACCGGTCTGGTGCACCCGATAGTGCTTTTGGTTTTTGTTTGAAGGTGCATGTGCCGCAATCACTGAGAGCGCGGGCCTAATGATGGCACCACACACAGCCGAGTCTTGAACGTCCCCCAGGTAAACATCTTTTGAAATTGCATTCTCTCAAACATTACTGGCCGGCCAGTGTGGGCGGCTGCTTGGTGTTGGCCAAGCCGATACTGCACTCAGCCTGGCATTTCCCCCCCTCCAGCCACGGCACTATCTGGCCTTGTCTTTAAGATTAACTCGCATTTCCAAAATCCGAGCTTCAGCAATTGATGTCACAACAATCGCCACTGGATACTGCATTGCCCTGTCCTTCAGTCACTTGCAAGTGCGGGTGGTGCACTGCGACATACTACTAATAGTACCATGTAGTAGGCTACATAGCACATTCTACAGACCTCAGCCGGCCATCGCTGGTGCTCAATTGCTGCTCGCACATGGTGGTAATTGTGGCATGGTATCCCGCGCGCGCAGCAGCAGTCGCAGTCGTTGCTGCATACTATTTCAACTGCCATGACCGACGCCTAAATCCTAGATACTTCACTTGAAGTAACCGCGTGGGCTACACACCCAGCATAACTGCCCACTCGTTCGCTGGCAAATTCTGACTAACACCTGACATACCCCGAAAGCTGTGTACTTCAGCCCCTGTGTGAATCCTTGGCTGACACAGAGCTCTTTAGGCACTTCCCATATTTAGTGACCACCCTTCCAGCCGCGTGCTCCAGAACCCCCCTCCCGCCCTCTCAACTTATTATTTATAAATGTTTACTTAAAAATGTACATTTATAAATACTTCGACCGGTATTGTTTTCTAGAACCTTGGTTATGAAGGAAACATGATGGCGCACACCCTGGGCATGCCATGCTCGTAAGCACATGCGGCGTTAAGATGTAAATGATGTTGAGGAGAGGTGGCTTTCCGGCCGCAAGAGCCCAAGCCTGCTGCTTCTTGAGGTAGTGCAGGCAAAGAAACAGCCCTTGGTAAAAGCCTGCAACAGCTGTTTGTAAACAACTAGTGTGACTGCACGGCTCAGGTAAATGAAAAGTTACACAGCTATCTCCACAGCAAGCTACTTCGGCGCAGCAGCAGCAACTCTGGCTGCGCGTGCTGCTGGATCGGGTCCAATGCTTCGGTCCTTCGGCGCGTGTGCGCATTCGAATCAAGCACAGGCACGTACACACCTGCGTTTGCTGCCCAGCGTCAGGGCCGCCGGCGGCTGGCAAGTCGTCCCGCGCCATCATGATCAATTACTGTCACAGCACGGCGGGGCTCCGTCTGCTAGGTCTCCCGCTGGTGGTAGCGCCAGCCATTGCCTTGTGCAAGTTGCCAGTGTCTGAATTGCGGCACCAACTTGAACCGCAAACTAAAGTGGATGCCGGCGCGGCTGGAGGGGACGAGCCTCGGAGCCAGCAGCACAATAAGTGCGCGGTAGTAGTGCGACACAACCACGTGCCCACCACAAAACTCCGCCACGTCTCTGTTGGCGCCAGAGTGTGGGTACACAAGTATTTACCGTATGATGATTGCACCCAGCGCCCGAATTAGCCCCTCAATCGCCCCCATGAGTGGGCGCTTGTATTGCGCCGGATATCTTTCGCCCGGCAGCAGCAGTATATGCGATCGTGAGTGCCCGCTGCGTCGCTGCTGTGCGCCACTTTCCAGCCGCATGAGCAGAGCTGCGGCTGCCCCAGCAGCGTGGCTGGCGGTGTTCTGCGCGGTTCACCGAGTAGGCATTGCAACCGCTGCGAGCATCCGCTTCTGCACCATGACTTCAACACCACCTCTGATACCGGCTGCGCACCAGCAGCAGGCGGCGCCGCTGTCCCCTGGGCTGCGCGACTACATGCGGCAGCGCCTGCAGACGGCGCTGCCGGGCTCTGCTGACCCTCTTCATGTGGTCTCGGGGCTGGTGGACAGCATAGTGGCGGCTGAGCTGCGGCAAGGGGACGACGCGCTTAATGCGAGGTGCAGCAAGGGGCTGAAGCGTGTGATCAACTGGCTGCGCCTGAGTCCCCAGGCCGCGTCAGCATTACAGGTACGCACAGTCCTGCACTGCTGCTGCTGATGCTGCTGCTGATGTGCTGGTTGTCTTGCCTAGAAGCTACATCCGGGGAACAAGTTTTCGCAGTGTGGGCGCGCTGCCAACAGCTTGAGCCTCACCGCATCGTGACATGTGTCAGCATGCTGCAAACTTGCACATGCCGTCCAGTGCATGGGTCAAAGCACGCATTAGTAATATCAGTAAAAACACTGGCATCTGTGATAACGAATCAAGAAAACTGTGCCCTTTCTGGACATAAAGGCATTTTCTTCACCAACGTCACACCCGGCTTGCTTGGCCCGCTTGCTTCCACATGCTGTCCAGTGCATGGTTCCAGGCGCACATCAGTAATCCGTTATAACGAATACATAAAACTGTAGCGTGTCTATACGTCATCACTTTCTCCCACCCAAGTAACACCCAAGTAACACCCTGCTTGCTCGGCCCTGTGTGCAGCGCGGTGAGCTGGACCCAGAGCAGGCCATGTCGCTAACGGCGGAGTTCACAGCAGAGGCTCGCGCGAGGCGCCAGCGGGGAATTCACGCGGGGAAAACTATCACTTTCCACCACGAGCGCATGCGGCGGGGACTGGGGCGAGGCGGCAGGGATGGCGGCGCTAGCACGGACGCTGCTGCTGCTGCTGAGCACACGGGGACAGATGGTGGTGGTGATGGCGGTGACGGCGGCGGCCATGCTGATGACGCGCAGGTGAGTGGCTTCAGCTGGAAGGGGCCCATGTTGGCAAAGTAGAGTCAGGGCTGAGTAGCAGTGGGTTGCTTGCTGCTGTGGTTCAGGCGGGTTGGTAGCATGGTCATTGCTGTGCGTGCCATGTGTGCATTTGCAATTGCCGACCTCACAGTGGCCTGGTTCACCAGCTGTCACATGCTCATTCACGGGCGGTGTACCTCTATTACAGCTATGAAATGCAGATCTGTGCCGCGGCCGCTGCATGCACGCACACGCATGCCCATGCCGCCGTCATACCACATCGCACTCTAACTAACATCAACCTACTTCAAAGTATACTATACGGTACATGCTTCTTGAAGTACTTCAGAAGTACACGCAGTATACATACTACTAGTACTGCCGGCAGCGCGAGCCTACCAGCGAGCAGCACTTCTTCCTCTTGGTTGCACACACAGTCAACTGTGCAGTTGTAAGTGCATGTAAATGCAAATGCTGCCGGGCGTGTGCCAGTGCTTCACGTACGGTGGCTTGCATGCCATGGGCTCGTGCACGCCCACAAGTGCAAATACTTCTCGAAGTAAATACAACCACTTGTACTTGTTGCCCTTGCAGTTGTATTAATTTGCACTCGTGGGCGTGCAAGAACCCACGCCATTCATGCCAGCACGCTCGTGGCCATGGCACATGCCCGCCACCGTATGCACACGAGCGTACAAAGTTACTTGTACTGGTACACACTAACATGCACGGCTGCCGCACCCCCCCGCACGTGCCATGCCCTTGACAACCCACCCACACATAGGCCTGGGCGGCGACGCTTCAAAACACTCCTGCCTCAGAGCTGCAGCAGTATGCGGGTGCCATGGTCGAGCTGTCGGAGCGGCAGTGGGTGCGCAGGGGCTACCAGTGGGCCGCAGACCACCTCTACTTCAACTTTGGCGGGGAGGGGGAGCGGCGGGCGCTACGGCGCGCGGCGCGGCGCCACTACTTTGAGCAGACCGGCGCAAGTGCGTGCTGCTGCTGCTGCTGCTGAGCATGTGTGCTGTTGCTGAGCAAGGGTGCTGCTGCTGCTGAGCACAGGTGCTGTTGCTGAGCACGGGTGCTGTTGCTACTGAGCACGGCTGCTGCTGCTGCGGGTGCTGCTGCTGCTGAGCACGGGTGCCTGATGAGCACGGGTGCTGCTGCTGCTGAGCACGGGTGCTGCTGCTGCTGAGCATGGGTGCTGCTGCTGCTGAGCACAGGTGCTGCTGCTGAGCACTGCTGACCGGCACGCACCCTGCTCAGCATAGTGAAGTATGTCGCAGCAATGTGTTAGTGAGCGCTGCTGCGGAGTGCTGAGAGACTCGTCATGTGCGCTGCGTGCTCTGCTGCAGCCGAGCTGCGTGCCGGTGTTGTAGCACTTGAAGTCCAGCACTTGAAGTTGATACATTACGGAGGCACACACGTCTGCGGCGCACAACTGCCACCCCAGGAAGTGCGCTTGCGAACGCGCACAGTGCTACCCTCCCACCCACAAACGACCATACTTGCACACTTACTCTGCCATTGCTGCACTGCCGCCCGTGCTGCTGAGCACACTCAGTGATGCCCCTGGGGGGAGAGGAGGAGCAGCGCCTGCTGCGCGACATGGGGCTGACGCCACTTCCACCTGGGCAGCAGACCAGACCCATACGGCTACTGGACATTGGCAGCTGCAGCAACCCATTTTCGCGCATGCCGGCTTTTGAGGTGACGGCACTGGACCTGTGCCCAGGGGACCCAAGCGTGTTCCAGGTGCGTTGGCTGCACACACACGGCGCAGCATGGTTGTATATTAAAACATTGTCACACGTTTGTAAATAGATGTTGGTGATTTGCATGTGTGGTGGCATGATGCGGAGGCAACAGCTGTTGGAATGCACTTGGTGGGGTGCACGTGTGGTTGGCCTTGCTCTTGCTGAGCATGGCACCTGCAGCAACCCTTTTTTGAATAGTCAGGGGCTGCGATGGCGGCTCGGCTCGGCCAGCATGTATGAATGGTACCAAATGTACACGACTGTAGTACATGCACCTGTGCCTATCCATCCCCAATATGTTTTCAAGGCAACCCCATGTGCGCAATTTGAGCACTTGGTGCCATGTGCAGCGCTGCCGGTTTGAGCCGGACTTAACAGCAGTGGATTTTGTTGGCACGGGACGCAGTTGTCGCGTGTCATGGCTGCGAGTTGCGCCGTGCTACGGGGGCGCACTAGCAGAGAACTGCTGCTCACTTTGTACCTACCTGCTGGCAAACACGCAGGCTGCCATTACCCCAGTGTCACTGTTGTGCCACTGGTGTGCCACCACCCACCTCCCCTTCCACCAGCGCGCATGCTCCACATGCTTGGCAGTACTCGGCACCAATCATCATCCCTGCTGATGTACCGCAGCCCCTGCCCACCAACCCTCACTGCACTACCTCCCGCCTCCTCCACATCTGTCTACCCTTGGACTCCCTGTGACCCCTGCCGCCCCCCCTTAGGCCGATTTTCTGCAAGTGGCAGTCACTCCGGAGGGCACCTCTCCCACCAGCTGCGACATTCCCACAGCCCCTACCACCACCAACAGCCCTCAGGGGAGCGGGTCACCCGGCACTGCAGCCGGGCCGGCACCACCACGCCAGCTGCTCTCCCTACCAGCGGCCAGCTTTGATGCCGCGGTGATGTCGCTGGTGCTGTCGTACCTGCCGCTGCCAAGCCAGCGCGCGGCCATGGTGGCAAAGGCCCGTGCTCTGCTCAGCAGCAACGTGGCGTTGACCAATGACAGCGGTGCGTGCAGCGGCAGCGGGTGCGGTGCGGGTGGCGGCGTGGAGTGGGCGCCGCCGGTGCGCGGTGGCAGGCTGCTGATCATCGAGCCCTACAGCACTGCCATGGGTGGCCGAAGGTGAGTGCTGCAATGAATGTCGTGTGTGCGGCAGCTGCTTGTACCGGGCTGGTATGCCAGGGATTGGATCAGTGCTGGTGCGGCAGGGGGCACTTATCTTGCACCGGTGCTTTTTCTTCTTGCTTAAAGCGGGTGGTAAGTGTGCTTGCTGTAACAATGCCTGGAGAGTGGCTGCTCCAACCTGCGCTGTAGCACAGGTGAGATGCACCCGGCTGAACGCCATGTCCATTGCCATGTCCACTGAGTGCTATTCCATTGCACTGCTCCGCGCTTTGCCTTGTACTTCACGTAAAGTATTTATATCACTGCATATGGTGCAATACACCCCCTCGGTGCTCCCCCGCGCATGTGCTTGTGCCTTCGACACCGCTGCCGATGCTACTGCTGGTGGTGGTGGTGGTGGTGCCAACGGTACTCTCACTTGTGCTGCCACCATGTGGGTGTGCTGCTGCTGCTGCTGCTGAGTAGCACTGTTTACCGGCTGCCCTTCGGAGCTAGAGGTAAACTTGTGTCCACCATCATGATTCCGTTGCTGCTGCCGCTGCCGCCGCTGCTGCCGCTGCTGCTGCCGCCGATGCTGCCACTGCTGCTGCCGCTGCTGCGCTGTTCGGCGCCCCTTCCTTGCGCTCACCAGGATGTCCCACCTCCCGCGCCTGCACCAGTGGCGTGATGCCATCGAGTCCATGGGCTTTGTCTTTGAGGGGTACCACTTCCTGGGCCGCTCCCATGCGCTTGCATTCAGCACAGCGCCGCTGAGCAACAGCGGCAGCGGCGACGGCACTGCGGACCTGGAAGGGGCTGCTGAGCTGCCGCCGCAGCAGCAGACGCCTGGGGCGCCACCACCCCTTGAAATCGCATTTGATGACGTGACTGTGTACCAGATGTACCAGGGACCTGGCAGGCCGGGCGGGCGGCGGCCACTGTCCCCTGACCCTTGACTGCGTACATGTAAATATACCGGTACCTATACCTATATACTACAGTAGTTTACCATATGGTATATGGTACTACACTGCAAGCCCATACATACTCACGTCTGTACATATACCGCTTTGCACGCACACGATCTGTTTATGTCCACGGTGCCATAACGTGCTCGTGAGCTTGGGATGCGCGTGCAGGTGTTGCGTTCACTGACTGTGAACATGATGCTTTGGCGTAGTACGGCAGGCAAACGCCAGCATACAGGTAGCATGGCACAGTGACAGACACAGGACTGTCTTTGAACATGTTGCAATGACACTGTGTGGCATGTCGCTACTGCGCACATTAGAGATTACCCTGCTGCAAGGGCCATCCCTGCCACCACCACCGATGCCTGCAGTCACAACGCGGCGCTTGCTCGTGGCTGCGCTTCTGCTGCATCAGGTGCCCCTCCTGCCTGCAAGCTGGACATGCTCGAGCCTGCACATGGCAGCGCGCGTACCCTATTACAAATATTTTACAATTGTTGCTGCTGTTGCTGGAGCTGCGGCGGCCGCTATACTCCTGCCACTAGCGTGGCGGTGCTGCAGTTGCTCATTTCCCCTGCCGTCAACTTCAACTCGACTTCAAGTCCAGCTCCAACCCGGCATGTGCGTGAGCTGCACGTGCATGCATCCATGGTTCAAAGCAAGACTACTGTAGCAATGAATGCATCAACGGGCGGTATGGGACCCTGTGCCGCAGCCCTCTACTGGTGTCCTCAGTCTCACACATAGATAGGTGGCGAGTCGGTATGCAACTTCTCCTTGAGCAACAATTCGAATCGCTGTCATGGCTCTGCACCTGCAGTACACACAGCGCAACTGCATCAAGCCATTCAGACCGCAGGCACTGTGCTGGGCCTGTGCTCTGCATGCACTCAGGTGTGCTTCAACATAATTGCCACTTGGGGCGCGGCAAGTACATTTGTGAATCACACATCAGGAGCCATGGCACACAAAACAAACATGACAGGCAGACTCGGGTATATGATCACATGCAGCTGTGGGCATGTTGGAGCACCAAGGCCGCTTCGCCACACATTTACAGCGCAAAGGTTGCACGACACTTACTAAAGTTAACAATTGCTATTGGTACACTACAGTACCTAGCTGTAGCCACAACGACAAAAATGCGTGCGGCAGGACTGCCCGCTGGGTCACGAACCAGGAAGCTCGCACTAACTTGCTGCTAAAGCTGAGGCTACTCCTCCACAACAAGCTACCACACCTTTAGCTGTGCCGTGCAGCTGGTGCACACTCAGCCTCCGCGATACATGACACGCCCATGTATGCATGCATAAATAATGTATGCACGCCGTGCAGCTGCACATGCGCACGTGTACTATGTAGTGCCGCTACATGCACACCAAGTTGAAGGTGTGCACCTGTTCCGGTACCTGCATGCTCGCAAGCTGTGCAAAACTGTGAGCTACACCGTGACATCCCTTGCCTATACGGGCGGCAGGGTGTCCAGTGGCGCAGCTGCAAGCGATCGCTTTGCATGTGCAGCACCGTCCTGACCACTGCAGCCACAAGGCAAGTTGGCGCCAACCAGCGAGTACTCTCCAAAGAACAACAGGCTGCGCGGTGCATCTGGGGCCGCGCAGGTGCCATACTTCTGCCTCAGGTCACCCCTGCGGTACAGCGCCCCTGCCCACTCGCTGAACAGTGATGCTGCCTCCCGGTATGCAACCGCCAGCGTGGCCAGCGAGTAAACCAGCAGTGCGTAATCCGCCGCCTTCATCCCTAGATTTCCCGACTCACCGTCACACGAGGCGCTATAGAACATTAAGGCTGGCAGCATCCAGGCGCCAAACAAAATTTCGGATGTCACAACCGCTAGGCGGCCGTAGAACCGAATGCTGTTGCGCCCTCCTTCGGTGATTGCCACGCGCATTCTGCAGGAGAGCCCCATCGCAGGTTCAATGGCTGCGCGGACTGGGGTGTCTTCAGGAGAAATCGTGACCTGGAAGGTGCCTTCCTCCCAGAAAAGCAGGTCGCACAGCTGCATGAGCAGCGAGGACACACTTATGGCAACTAGCAAACCCTGCAGACAGCAGCAAGACAGTGAGACAGCATGTGAATGATGTGTGCATGCCTGAATTATGGGAGTTGACGGATCAGGCTGGACGTATGCGCATGGGTGCATTGTCAAAGCAGTTGCGCATGGGTGCATTGTCAAAGCAGTTGCGCATGGCTGCATTGTCAAAGCAGATGCCTGCAGGCACATCTATCAGCAATCCATTGGCTTTCAAGTTGTTCGTGTGCATGGCAGGTACTGCAAGCGTATCAATGGCACTCATCAGCAGCGGCAGACATCCTCACTGGCAGGCTCACGCTGCCATTTCAAAAACTATAGTAGTTGCACTCACCATACTTTCCCAGTCAGCCGTCATGGTTGCTGACAAAACGATGATTCCAAGCACAGTCACCACTGCCGAGCAGGGCAGCGAGCTGAGCACGTGCCTAAGCACGCCTTGCGAGCCTGTGATGGTGGGGCGGCCCAGCGTCACTTTTGTCGATGCATCCAGGCGCTCACATGCTGAGAGGGTGCGTCTGGTGTTGACCACAAAAGCTACGCAGCAGCAGAAGCCAATCATGGCTACCACTGCTGGCAGGCACCAGTCCCAGGTGATCTGCTCAGCGGACACCATGAGAGCTAAAGGAGACTAGTGCAGCCGTCGGGTGGCAGCAGCAGAGCAGCACCAGCAGAGGCGGGCAGCCGCAGCAGTCATGTCAGCAGCAGCAGGGTACCCTGGGGCAGGAACCCATACATTGACAGTGCAACGCAACAGCTGAATATGTTGCTTTCAACATGATTCACGGCCGCACTACGGCTCGCTACCGGTGGAAGCATACATTTGGTGCACCAAAATGCAAGCACAACAGCTGCAAACCTGCTGACGGGAACGCAAGTGTCGTCCTGTGCCACAAGGCTTAGTGGTGGCCCTTGCTAACAGTTGACGCATGCAGTGCTGGCGCAATCCAATCATTAGAATTTCATGCAAGTGCAACAGCTGCGACACTCACCAGCACAAACTCGGCGGAGGCGACAAACCCCATGGCGGCCAGCATGAAGCGGCTGCACTGCAACAACCTTAGTTGCGATGCCACAGGATCTGGTATCTCACGCTCACCGCCGGACGGCGTCAACGCATCATCCTGAGCATGCGTGTGTCCTTGACGGCAGCACATGCGCAGCCTGACGGCTGCCACTGCTGGTACCAGTGTCAGAGCCAGAGCCAGCCCCCACACTAGCATGTTGCTGATGGTTCGTATCCCCGTGATTACGGCTGTCAAGCCTGCCCCGTTAATGTTCTGTCCGAGGACATCGCCGTTGCGGAGCGTTATCAACAAGGTGAGCAGCAACAGATGGAGGCAGTAGCTCGCCCAGTGGTTGGTCAGCTTGCGGGCTTCGGGCACTGCTGCACGCAGGCGCGACATGCAGCTGCTGGCTACGCCCTCCGCATGCACTAGCGTGTGCACAGCCGCCACACTCGCGAGGTTCGCCTGCACACGCGGTCCGAAGGCGTCGTTGCATTGCATCAAACAGCACCGCATCAGGGCCTACCAGTGGTGCTGCTGTAGTATGACAGGCCTAACAAGACTACCTAGTACCGTTATGCTGGTGATACAAGTAGTTTTATTTATTTGCACTTGGGGGCGTGCAAGGGCCCATGACATATGCATGCCAGCACGCTCACTGGCGGCCGTGACACGGATCAATTGCACGACAAGGTTGTACTTGTACTTTTGTTTGTTTGCACTTGTGGGCGTGCAAGAGCGCATGCTATGGGAGCACGTTCGTGGCGACGGCAGATGCCCATCAGTAGTAGGATTGTAGTAGCAACAGACTGGCACAGTGCAGACCAAGGCCTTGTTGCTGGTCAGCACCATGGTATCAGGCTTTCTTGTGGCATGGTACCACTGGTACTACCGTACCAGGCTTTCTCGTGGCACTGCCTCTATGCCGGGCGTAAACGAAGTGCAGCCGCAGGTTGAGACCAGCGCAGCTGCAGCCTCTGCTGCACATTGGCACGAAGGCAGCGCAGCGCACGCTCTTAGCACTGCCCATATCCTCAAGGCTAACCTTGGGGCAGTGGCGCAGTGCCTGACTGTGAATCCAAGCCAGGATGTGAGCACATCTCCGAGCGAGGCAGGGTGCACAGAGCCGCCGCGGCGGTCCGCCCTCTTACCTCTCCAAGCGGCACCGTTGCCCTGAGGCTGCCCACTTGCACCTTGACAAATCGCTGACGCTGGTTGTCATCTGGCTGCTGCTCCTGCTGCTGCTGCTGCTGCTGCTGCGGCTGCTCCTGCCCAGTCTTCGCTTTCTCTCCCGTGCCAGTTACAGTGGCCGCCGCCGAGGGAGGGTCCCTCTCGACGGGCACCACCATGGTCCCGAGTCTCAGACACAGGCTGTACCGCCGCACTGCTCACAAAGCTGCGGCGGGCAGTTTGCTTGCTGCGCTGCGGTCGAGGCACCAAGGTGGCGTGTGTCGACTCTCGCAGGGGCTGCTGCTGCTAGCATGCTGCTGCAGCCTGCAGCCCTGCCAAGGCGTAAAGTTCCAAGGAAAGCCTAGAAACTACCCAGGAAAGTCCTGGGTTAAATCCCTGTGCTGAGCACAGCAGGGTGCTGCTGAGCAAAACTTTCTGCTGCTTTTGCTGAGCACTTGCACACGCACCTGCACACGGGGTACTTGGCGCCCACTGCTCAGTGCCAGCACCACGCTGCCCACAGCAGTTCCAGCTGCTGAGCAGGGTGCTACTGATGTTCAGGCAGTCACCATGCCTGCTGCATGTGCGGTGAATCACGTGTTCAATGTCCTGGAGCCTGAGACCATGCCACACGGACCATGGTACAGGTTTGTTTCGGTGTGAAAACAGGAGTGCATACCATGTAGCCCAACTTGGCAAGCACAAGAACCAAAGCGGTGTGGGGGAGAGGGGGCAGACTAAAAACCTTGCTGTTCCGATGCTCCGCTGCACCTGCGCCACGCACTCCTTGCCACCACCAAGTTGATGTGCACTCAACAGACACTGTGTTCATCCGCCGCCGAGCCCAGTATCCGCCATATGCATGCATGTGCACATTGGACAAAAGGGCCACGCATACAGTTGTGCAGCGCGGCCAGCATCCGTCATGGGTGGCTTAGCGCAGGCACTCATTGCCCACCAATGGGCACAAGACACAGGTGTACGGAACCAGCACTGGTCAGGCAAGAGGCATGTGAGGGCCCAGAGCCCTTCCAGACACCTTGGGGCGGATATGCTGCCAAGCGGCAGTGGTGTGTGCGTCTTGCCATTACGGAACGGCTGACGTTGTCACGGTGGTGAATGGTTACTTGAGTACCACAACACAGGGGCAATTTGACAAGACTATGCAAGCATGTTTATGGCCCTTCCACTGCTGCGACAACTTTGCCGTACATCACCAGGTTGGCAGCAGACCATTGGCTGCAGCCATCGCTGATGCCGCTACAGCTTCCGTCCACCCCCACCTGAGCACATCCTGCCGCATGCTCCACCACCATACTGTGGGTGCCAGGTGTGCAGCCACACTGTCGCAAGTGCTACCTATGGATGCAGCTCCAGACAAGGCCTGAAGCGTGTGCACAGCACCAAGGGGCGTGCTGCTTCTGTTAAACAGGCCAAATGCGCCTGGTACCGAGGCGGCTGGGTCTGGGAGCTGCGGTTTCATCCTGGGGCGGTGCCCCAAGGGTGCACGCACAGAGTAAGTTGAAGTACATAAACCGAGGTCTAAACAAATTTCTCGTGACGTTCGGGTGGCGAAGGCTTACTGGTGTAGCAGCCCCTGAACAAGGCACAGCTGTGCTGCTAGCTGCCTTCTGCCGTTGGTGCCGCAGTCCGACCATGCCCGACTGCAGCTCAACCACCAGCCGCCCTTGCAGTTTCCACTTCAACTGCCTGGAACCACAACCTTAACTACAACCTCAATCACAACTTGAAGTAGCGTAGGCTACAGTCCGCGGCACGCGTCAGAGCTCAAAGGTCTCCTCGTGCACCTGGAACCGCGCCGACCTGCCGTTTGCGCGGTGCGCCGCAACTTCCACTGCGCTCATCAGCCCCGCCGGCCCACAGACAAGCACTGCTACGCGGCGGTAGGGGTGCGGGAGCGCGTGCAGCGGGGCCGCTGCTTCGTCGGCCATCAGGGAGTCCCACTGGGGCCGGCCCTGCGGCGGGTGATGGTGGGTGTGGGGGCACAGAGTGTGTGCTGCAGTTACGAAGGGGGTCAAGTATTGTTGCCGGTTGTGTGACAAGGTCAAGAGTTGCTGCCGTTTTTTGTTAATTTGAAATCCGCTCTTGCGGGGGACCGCCGCACACATTGCTGCGGCACGCAGGGCCAGTGGTGGGCGTGGCGGCAGAGAGTGTGCGCTGCAAGTCAGTGGTTGGTTGTATACATACCCACCAGCCAGTTTGATTCGTGTGTGTACTCGAGTATACTTGGTAAAACATGCAGCAGCGCATGGTGAGGAGTGCGCAAACCGGGCAGCAGGTGAAACGTGGTTCTGTGGGCCAACCCTGGGGCAGGCAGCCTGCACCGGCGTTGGTGGTGCCAGCAGCAGTCTGCGGTCACAAAGGCACCCTGGTGGACTGATGACAACAGCTGTGCACATTCAGCATAACAGCGCAGCGACAGTGCTACAATAAAGCTGTAACATCATACGGGAGGAAACGTCAAGACTTCAACTCAACCTATTCATCTACCACATCACACTAAAATTTCCACCTACTTTGAAGTACTTCGCAGTACCGGTACATGTCCATTATGGGTGGAGCAATAACCAGTCATAGAGTTATGTACTGCACTGCACTGCGTCTGTGCACTGGCGCGCTCACCGGGTGCACGCACGCCCGCAGATCGCCCTTGAACACCCCCTCCAGCCCCAGCGGCACCCCCCCCTCACGATCCAACCGCGACTCAGGATCCGTGATGTGCAACGACACACAAAACTGGCAGCTGCCGCCGCCGCCATTGTGGAGCGCGAGCACACGCTCTAGCAACTGCTGGAAGTACAGCAGCAGCCGCGGCTCCCGAAGCACCCACACCACGTGCACACGCTGAATCTGAAGGGGAAGCAGGAGGGTGGGGGGGGGGGGGGGGGGGCAGGCGGCGGTAAGGGGATGTGGTGCGCATTTGGAGCGGTGTAAAAGGTGTGGCTTGCTTGCGGCCTGCTTTGGGCTGCTGGCACGCTGCTGCCATGGTGTGCGTGAGGACCACGTGACTGCACACGTTGTAAGGTACCGATGTCACCCAGTGGAAGGGTGAAACTGTAGTGCTGTCGGTGTTTGGTTCCAGCACACGCCAGAACTAGCGTGTGAGGTGTCAGAGGTGCTGCAAGGGTGTGCTGCCGCATTGCTGCGCCCCCAAATGTGAACAAACGCTAGAACACCACGTGGGGCTTTGATAACCAGTCAGACATTGTAAATTGTAACGTACCCAAGTGGCAACTCAGGGATAAGGTGTTACTGCTTCCAACGGCGCTGCTGCTGCACTGACCTTGGAGGCGCCACAGGCTCCGCCGGGCGTTGCCTCTGCCTGCGCCAACAGCTCGCCAAGCACGCTCATCATGGGGGTGATGCCAATGCCGCCACCCACTAGCACCACCTGGTCTGCCATGGCGTATGGCACGCTGCAGACGCCATAGGGGCCATCCAACCTGTGGTAACGCAGTCAATTGTGCGGGGGCATGGCGGCAGGGTATGCTGCTTCAGAAGTTCAGTAATATTTGGGGTGTTGTTGGGTGTGTCTTATGGTTCATGAGAGCGTGGGATTTGGGAGAGTGGCAGCTCTGGGAAAAAGGTGCCGGCGCATGGTGTGCACATGAACTGCTCTGGTACACGGCTAGTAGTTCATGCCACATGCGACAGAAATGTTTTTTTTACAGAGTGTTGTGTGCCTCTTTGAAAGAGGCTGCGGCAATATGCTGCTGAGCACTGCCAGCACCGTTCTTACCGAACTGCTTCCCCAGTCACCAGGCTGCCGTTGAGCAGGTAATCGGACCAGGTGCCCTTGCCCACGCTGCTCAGGTGGAATGTGAGCGTGCCAGATGCCGACCTGCATTGGCGACATGTGTCCACGACAGCAGGAGGCAGCAGGAGCGTTCAGCGGCATGGGAGTGTCGCTCGCCACAACCAGCAGCAGCAGCAGAACGCCGCTCACCCAGCTGCAACATGAAGTACAACTTCAACATGCCACTCACGCAGCAGCAGCAGTCACGTGTACACGGGAGCGCTGGAAACGGTAGACCACACAGTGTACTTGCTCGACTTCAACAGCAGATACAACTTCAACATCATTCACATGCGGCGCCCCCCCTCCTCTGTGGGCACAAGGGCACTGGAGACGGTAGCACACACACACACACACACACAGTGTGCCACGCCCAACCTCAACACCAGCTTCAACTTCAACATGCCATTCACACACAGCAGCAGCAGCACTCACGTGCTCATGGGAGCAGTGGAGACGGCAGCACACAGTGTGCCTCACCCAACTTCAACACCAGGTCCAACTTCAACACATCATTGCACGCAGCAGCAGCAGCAGCAGCACTCACGTGCTCACGGGAGCACTTGAGATGGTGGCGGGGTGCCACTCGAGGGCGTGCGCGCCGCTGCGCGGGAGGTTGAGCCACACAAACTGGCCCGCGTCGTGGCGCCAGCGACACGCGTCCTGGCCGCTGCAGAAGCCCACAGTCACCTCCACTGCCGGCGCCCCAGGGATGCGGACCACTGACACCACCTGCGCCGCCTGTGACGCAGCAGGTGGCAGCGTGGGGTGGCATGGCGTGGTGAGTTTGGGAGGCGTCTTGCCAAGGCGCTCCTGGTGAAATTTTCCACTAGATTCAATGCTGCAGGCTCAAAGGTTTTCTGCACACAGCAGCTGTCACAAATGCTGCGGCGCGTGCATTTGCCTGCCAAAAACAGTAGCATGCCCCAGGTCCAAACTGTGATGCATACTTCAAGCAAGTAGTGAAGTAGCACTTCAAGTGTTTTGGCAACGGCCCTCCACAACAGTGGTACACGTTGCCGTGCCTGCAGGTTAAATTGACCGAAAAACCTGCCATGGTGCTACTTGTACAAGAAATACTTTGTATGTAGACAATATGGTATGTGCCACTAGTGCTGCACAACCATATAAGTCACGATATAACAGAATCCATGTGGGCGGTGGCACCACCGTTCTTTGCACGCAGCATACCCTGCAGGTACACATAGTAAATGATGAGAAATCAAGTATATGTGTGTACAGGGGGGGGGGAGCGGGGTATACTTGAGACATTGCAGCACTGTTGTAACCGGATGTACCTAGAGGTGTATACACATGTTCTAGACTCGTGCGCCGAGTACTACTGAGTATTTCAGTGCGCGGAGAGCACAAAAGCAGCCCACAGGCGCAACAACACCCATTAATCATCATCAATCATGCTTAAAATATTACTAAATAATATTAATACTAGTACATTACTACTTGAAGTACATGTACTTCAAAGTATATAAAACAAAACTTGGTGTTATGTGCGCGACACTACCCACCTTGCACGCGCGCCGTGCCCGCAGCGCGCAGTCAGCGACGTACAGCAGCAGTGCCCACCACAGCCGCTCCGCCACGCAGTCATCGTGCAGCAGCGCCACCACTGCAAACGCCGTCGCCGCCGTCACGTGCGCCCAGTAAAACATTTCAAAGACGCGCCGCCGCACTGGCGGCAGCGACAGCACCAGCGTCGCAAGGTACAGCGTGTAGAGTATGTTGCCGGTGAGGTGCGCGGGCTTGTGCCACTGGGTGAAGACGTGGTGGGCGCGACCGTGGAGGGTTATGGGCACCAGCAGCAGCCACGCCAGCCACTGGTGGTAGCGGTTGAGGCGCTCGAAGCTGACGCCCGTGGCGAGCGTCACCACGCTGCGGACGTGGTGGTGCGCGTGTGCAGAGGGCAGGCAGCAGCAGGATCAGTTGTGGTGAGTGCTGCCAAAGGTGGCGGGCACAGTGCACTCGCGATTCGGCGAGGGCTAGTGTCACCCCCTAGCAGCCCGCACTGAAGAAGCACCCGCACTACATCAAAGCCTAGGGCACTGTATATCATGAACATACTTCAAGTCAAGGTAACATATTTATTGTAAAGTGTTGTATATCATGAACATACTTCAAGTCAAGGTAACATATTTATTGTAAAATCAAATGGTCTGTGAGAGGGCTCTGAATCCCGCACAAACCCACATCTAGCCCTAAATCAGGCTGCGTTAACTCGTGTGTGCAGTGTACCGCCAGTGCTGTTCCAGCCTGCTGAGCATGGACTCCATTGGCAACAGGCGCAAGTGTCAGGCACGCACGGTGGGGTAAGCATGCTGTTTGGGACCGTTGCTGGGGAGCAACTGAAACAGCGCCTGCTTTCCAGGGACACAATGACGTGTGTACATCAGCACCTGTGTATTATCCGTTAGAGTAGTGCTCTGGCAACATGCAACCTCTTTTAGAGTACGCAGTGCTGAGCACTGCCTGCTTGTTCGCTAGCAACAGCACGTCTGGTTATCCCTTTTTCTGCGCAGACGCACACTGTGTGCAAAGGGCTTTCCGCGCCCTAAGCAGAGTTCAATGAAAGCGCCTGTTCCCACCACAGGTGCGGCGCGCACCCTACCACTGCACAAGGCTACAATGTCACTAGCTGCATGTAGTGTGCATTGATGCCCATAACACGCATAACGTGATGCACTACTTGGCTAACAGAGTTTTGGGTTTCGTCCAAGAATTTGGGATCATGAGCGCACCTGTTGTGGGAGACGAGCAGGTAAATGACCGCGACTGTGTTTGCTGTCGCAAAAGCGTATTTTTTGCGAGAGTCCCTCAGCAGCATATAGGCAACGCCTGCCGCAATCGCCAGCTCCAATGGACTGATAGTGAACACCCCGTGGATCCCAATTGGCCGATGCAAAAACGGTATGTCTCGAAGCCAGGCTGGCCATGCAAGGGGCAGCCAGCAGGGCATGCACAGAGTCAGGCGGCAGTGTGCGCAGGTGTGCGCGTGTCACGTACAGTACTGCACTTTGTCAGGCAAGGTGTACAGTGGGTGCGGTAATGCGCGTTGCAGTGTGTGGCATGGGCATTGGGAGGACCGGCGGGTGCATTGGTGTATTGCATACTCCGAAGTACTTTTGAAGTATATCATGTGCATTGTACACTACCTAATTTGCGTCACCACTATCATTATTGTAAGTGTTTTTCAGTAGCATGTGTGCATGCATGCATGCCCTGCCACTGCCGCTGTGCGACACACTCGCTGCAGGCACTGTTGCTGCTGCGGTAGCTAACAGTTGAAGTTCCGTCAAGTGCCGCAGCCACTTGTTGCACCGCACCCAGTGCTGGTTCAAGCTTGTGTGTGGTGTTCAGCGCGACAGTGAACCCCACGCCACATCTGTCAGTGACAGCAGCCAGTTCTGGTAATTGCTGCTTGGTATGGTGTGCAACAGCTGCTGTTGGCAGTGTGTATCAGCGAGCGGACTATGCCGGTGGCATGAGCAAATGGCAAGCTTGTCGGGATGCGGATGTGGAGTGCACAAACATGCACATGCTGCCAGTGGAGAACTCATTCTCCGCTATGCACCTGCACCCATGCCAAAAACAATGCCGTGCAGCTAACAGGTGGCATAATACTCTGCATCGCTACAAAGGTATGACATTTTGATATGTTCGGCGTGCCTCAACATCATGTTCGCAAGGCGTTGCTGCGTGTGCTCGGCAGTGTCAATGGCAGTTTGACAGGGTCCAACCAAAAGACACCACTGTCACGCGCTTCGAGTGCCGCCGCAGTTGTTCCCGGTGGCACTATCGCTTCCTGAGCTATTGCTGCTGACGCGTATGCAACCACGCAGCCCCACCCGTGCGGGAGCTAGGGCCGTTCACCCCGCAATATGTCTCTTTTTCAATTTGTGTCAAGAGCAACATCAGTGTCACGAGACGTGTCTCACCCGTGACAGTATCCCGCACGTTTTTCCAGCCTGCGCCAACAGCTGCACGGGCGGCAGCACTAGCTGTCACCGCCGCCGGCTCTGACGCCTCCAGGTTCGGTGGCGACGTGGGGTGCTGGTTGTCACGCGCATCAGCATCAGGATGATCATGGTCGTGGCGCAGGGATTCAAGCTCCACGGACTTGTCCTTGTCTGCCTCCTCTTCCAAGTGGTTGTAGCGGGTGTGGGGGGGCAGTCGTCTGGACATGCTGTTGCGCTGTGGTAAGCCTAGCACCTCACCAGCACCGGCAGACGCGCTGGGAGGCTCCTTTAAAAAAAAAAAAAGGTAGTTCACGCTGCTCAGCAGAACGGCGCGCGTACAGTGCTCAGCAGCAGTTCACTTTTGCTGCAGCTAGCAAGCAATTACAACTGAAGTCGGGAGGAGCATCAGCGGCGGCAGGCAAGCAGGGGCAGGCTTGGCGGTCTCCTCCCCGAGCGGGCCCTGTCGCCCGGCGGGGCCAGGCAACGCATCATGAGAAAAAACGGGCTCGAGTTGGTAAGACCATCGCACATTACATACCCCTCCCACCGGCACTGGTACAACGTGCCTGTCGCAAATTGCGACCGAAGAAAAGTGCTGCATTCCGGCACCTGGTTGACGCGCGCTGCCCTGCGTGCCCTGCCCCGCTGTCCCCGCAGCCCCTGGAGCCGCTGCAGGTGTTCACATGGAGCCTGCTTGCCGCCATGATAGCGGAGTTTTACGGCATCGTGGTGCCGGGGCTGGCGGTGAGTGCTGCGAATTTGCCTGTGCCACGATTGGACCCCTGCCGCCGCCTTCGCTCCTTGGCACTGCTGCCTCATCCCCACAGCATCACAGCCAACGGAATCATTCCCTCACCCTTTGCTGCCCCGCCACCCTGCTTTTGCTGTCCCTGCTGCCGCAGACCGGGTTCGCAATAGGCTTTGGCTGCTTGTACGGAGTGCTGGCGCTGGGCTGCATGGCGATGGGGTTCAAAGCGTGCCAGGTAAGAGCGGCGCCAACAGCACCTGAGACGCCCCTGCTGCCCTGCCCTCATCATGCCAACTCAATAAAAGCTGTGCGACCGCCAGGGTGGATGGATGAGGAAGTGACGGGCACATTGGCTGGCGGCTGGAACGTGCCTGTCGGCACCCGCGGAGTGGCGCGCTCCTGGCGCGACTATGGTGGAGGCGCACACAGCGGCGGGTGGCGCAGCAGCTGCAGCTGCTGCTTCATTCACTCCGCTGCGGTGCAGCTGCGCCCTGCGGGGGGCGAAGGCGGCAGTGCCGAAAGAAAGGGCGGCGGAGCAGCAGCAGCGCGCCCGCCGTGTGTGCAGCCCAGCTGCCGCCTTTGCGGTGCTGAGAAGCCCCACTTGAGACGCATTAAGTGCAGTGTGAGAGCCTTGACGCCTGTGCGGTGCCAGGGACTCCGCGCCTTGCACAAGCTCGGAGGCTGCTGCAGTTAATGATTCCATGGCCGCCACCCCTGCTTGTGATGTCTCTGCGCACCGTTGTGGTTGGGCACTGTTGGCCCTGTCGCCACGGTGCTGCTGCTCATAAACGTTCAACGGAATCAGTAGCAAAATGGCACCGGCAACGGCACTGCTTCTTTTAGTGGTGGCTCCCTAAAAAACGCTGTTACTGCAGCTTTTGCACAAGTAGGCTGCTGGCTGGCTATGGGCAGCAAGGTGCGGCATGCACCAGGGGCTCCAGTCCCGTGTAAGCAGGCCCGTTGCAGGCTTGAAGCGTGGCAGTGTTGGTGCAAGCTAGCTAGCCACCTCTCAACTGTGATAGGGACCTTCGGTACTGGGCTGGTGCAGCCGCACTGCCTCATGTTCAAGCTACCTGGTCACCTCCATAGTGATAGGAAGTTACTGTACCGCGCTGGTGCATCGGCAGTGGTTGACACTGAGCACTGTTGTTTGTGTGCGGGTGCCTTGTGTGCAGGTTGACCCTGTGGACAAGAATGTGGGGCAGCAAGTGAGTGCCCACCACATGCCTTGCATCAGGCCCTGCCAGTGCCCGTGTGCAGTCAAGCACGCACTTCTCTCCTCACTGTGCCACAGCACGGCGGCCCCTCAGACCTCCACTGGCAGACGCATGCTAGCGTCGTCTGCTCACCATGCTGACCTGCACTGGCAGGCGTATGCGAGCGTCATCGTCTCCACCACGCAAGCATGCAGTAGGCGCTGCAGCTTCCCACGCCATTCACCAGCTGACTAAGCCATGTGCATGTGTGCCGCTTGTGCTGCGTCTGCTGTTTGCCAGTCTGGGCATGCCATGGGGTCCACGTCTCAGGAGCGAACCTTCTGTTTCTTGTGTCAGATACACGTCAACAAGGCGAGTCAGCTTGGCTTGCCGCCATGACAGTCATGACCACCAGCGGCAGCACCGCCTCTGCCATTGGCTTGCACGAGCGTGGGCGTTATTGGGCTTTGCTTAACACGCTGTTACTACTGCTTAGCAAGCTAGCACACGGCCTGTAGGGTGTTCTGTGCATCTACCAGTCGCGGTCAGCGCGCACCGCTGATCATGTACTGGTACTTGTTGAAGTATATTTGGAATGGGGAAGCCAGTGAGGACAACACAACATTGTAGGGCCTTGTGTGCGTCAACCAATCATAGTCAGCATGCACCGCTCATCTTTCAGGAAAACTCGAGGCATCTGATATGTGGGGTGGTGAGGTTGGACAGGCTGGTGTGGCCGGTGTGGCGGTCCAGACATGCGCCTGTGAATGGCCAGAGTGCCTGCAGCTCAACTGTTGCCCTTGGTTGAAAAATAATTGGTGCCCTCGGTTGACTGGCATGTCTGTGCTTCCGCCGCAGGGGAGCCGGCACTGCCGTTACTGTGACAAGTGCGTTGCAAGGTAGGGCTGTGGAGACTGCACCTGTGCTACGCACTTGGCATGTGTGGCACTGGTGCTCAAGTGCATGTGCAACGGCATGCCTTGTCACGGGTGTCAGCGCAGGTGCCATGCCACTGGCAGGTCATCAAAAGTCGTGCCCTTTTGAACTGTCACTGCTTTCGCCGGTAAAATAGCCGCACATTCTGAGGGTGCGCGTGCATGGCTGTACGTGTGGTTATGTCTGACCCAATGACAATGCAATGAAAACAGTGCAATGACTTCCGCACTAGGCGGCAGCAACCGCACTGCCGCACAACCATGAACTGAACTGCCTCACCACGGTGCCGCCCATGACTGCTGTTGCTGCTGTGCGGCGTGCGCGTTCACTGCAGGTTTGACCACCACTGCCGTTGGCTGAACAACTGCATCGGGGGCGCCAACTACCGCTACTTTGTCATGCTGCTGGTGTCCACACTGGGGCTGACGGCGCTGCAGCTGGCGCTCAGCGTGTGGCTCATTGTGCAGTACCACACACAGGACGATGACACGGGGGAGCTGGCGCGGCGGGGTGAGTGACTCACTCTCAAATACTCGTGATACTCAGTACTTGAGTAGCAAGTACTTGGTGTGTGGGTCCTTGTGCAGCACCACACACAGGATGATGACACGGGGTAGCTGGCGCGGCGGGGTGAGTGACTCACTTTCAAATACTTGTAACTCACTCAGAACTTGAGTGGTAGCAGTACTTGAGTAGTCGCAAGTACTTGGTGTTTGGCTCAGTACCAGACACAGGACGATGAGACGGGGGAGCTGGCGCGGCGGGGAGAGTGACTCACTCAAATATGCGCGACTCATTCCCAATCACCTGAGTAGCCACAAGTATTTTAGCTCATTGTGCAGTCACACACGCAGGACAGTGGGGGAGTAGGCCCGGCGGGGTGAATCAGTCACTTTTGGATACTTGAGTAGCTGGAAGGTCTTGGTGTGCACTGCACTGAATTGGTTCTGAAGGGATTGTGCGGTTTCATAAGTAAGTTGTTGAAGCATTTGCGGAGCCTTTCAGGCAGGAAAACGCAGGAAAATTTGATTGGGGTTTTGCCAAACTGGGTTACTTGCCTCGCTCCTTTGAGGCGGTCTTGCTTAGTTACTCACTACAGTAACAGCTGTCTAGTTGTGTTGGGTGCATGACTGAGGAAAGTATATGGTGTCTGGTGCATAGTGGGTTGCTGCTGCATAAGTCGTACAGTGTGTGGCATGATGCCACACGCACGTGCTCGAAGTTTTGCGCCGCTTGCTACAAGTAAGCCTGGGTACAGAGCAGTGCCACCTCGGCAGCCACAGAACCATGCAATATCAGCAGCGGGCACCAGCAGCCGGTGCAGAAGTTCTGACCGTTTGAAAATCCTGCCTCCGTGCGCTCTTTTGTGTGCAACACCTGCAGTGGATAATGCATACGCCGATCTGAGCAGGTGAGCTCATAGGCAGTGGTGATGGCCACCCATGTTGCAGTGGTGCCTGTAGGGCGTGTGCTGTGGTAGCAGTCTTCGCTCGTCACGTGCCGCTGGAGCAGCTCAGGCACTCCTAAAATGTGTATTTCAAGTAACGTTTTTCAGTGGCATACTTCAGAATTTTTAGAAACTGCTGTTTGACATGTGGTTGTGGTGCGCTTCTGCGGTGCCACACACTTTGTTGAGTGTTACAGCGCATGAATGTATGCATGCATATGCGCAGACTTGATGCTACTTAGCCTGTGTGCGCTCTATGTGCGGTCACAGAGGTCGCATGGTCTGCCACATCTTTTGCTATACACGTACATGGACATCTTCTGTTGTCCGCCTTGTATGTACATGTGTACATGTACATGCTGCTTGTTAGTGGCGACTTGGCCCCTAAATTGTGTTGCCTCTGCCCCGTGTGGCCTCTCTTGTGCCCCCCTTTGCAGCTTGGCGTACATAGTCATAGTGTATGCGTTCGCAGCACTGGTGCTGCCCTTTGTGGGCCTGCTCGTGCAGCTGATTGGCTTCCACATCATGCTTGGTGAGTGCTTCCTCTGGCAACGCGTTAAAGTAGAAGTTGCAACCCTTGGCAGTGGCAGCAGCGGCCTATTGCCATACACATACAATGGTAGTATATGCATTGACAGAGCTTTGAGCAACCAGCTAAAAGCAGTGTGTGCATGTGATAATGGCACATGGCAGTTGGCTGCTTTGCATGCCATTCAGCTGCTTCGTCCGCGCACATGCGTGTGCATGTGCCTGCGTTCCGCCTTTACCATGGACTCGGCGCCATTCATGTTGCAATGAAGTGACCTGCAAAGCACCCATCGGCAACAGCACTGAGCACCTGCTTGCCATGTGGTAGGGCAGGGGCACCCCTGCCAGGCCTACTACAGTGCCTGCAGTGACTAAGACTGTTCCACACAATCTTGCAAGTTGCTCTTGAATCCCAACAAATTTGACAGTGTTGGTGCGTGCATATGAAAGCTGCCCATGAAAGGAGCCAGTGCAGGCGTGCTGGTGCTGGCCGCTTTTGCAATGATGCTAGGTGTTGTTTTATATATTTGCACCTGTGGGCGTGCGAGAGCCCATGTCATGTATGCCAGCACCCTCGTGGCCATGGCAAATGCCCGGCAGTGTATGCCCACGTGCCAGCACCCTTGTGGCCATGGCAAATGCCCGGCAGTGTATGCCCACGAACACACAAAGCGCTCTCAACAACCAAGAACAATCACTGCTGCTAGCGGGCAGACTTGAGCCGCCTGCAGGCTAGGGCTCGGCCTAGGTGTAGCACTGTCTAGGCGCGTGCGCATCACATGGCTAGAGCTGCCGCCTGTCTCACTCACTGCTGCTGGTGCTGGCGGCGCTTGTGGTGCATGGCTTCTGCTGAGCAGCACGGGAGGGCCTGACCACCTACGACTACATCATCCGGGAGCAGAAGCGGGAGCGGGACAAGCGGGAACGGAAGGCGCGGAAGGAGGCGGTGAGTGCGGCGGCATGCCACCAACTTCAGAAGTTGAAGTATGGTACCAGTTGCGGCTATGGCACGGTGCTGGTGTGTGTGTGTGTGTGTTTTAGAGGCCTGGAGTTGCAATGACCGGGTGCGTATGCATGCATGGCCGGCCGCTAGCCATACCATGGATGGTGTCTTGTCTTACGTATTGCATGGACACACGCTGCGCCAGGCCTCTGAAATCGGCACATAATGATTGTAAGGCAGCAGTAACGCGCAGTGCAGAGTATAGCAGGCCAGCTGGTACACATGCTGCGCTTCATAGCATTGTTTACGCCAAGTAAAGGGAACCATGTGTGCATGTAACATACAAGCCTCACAGGCACTCGCTTGCCATGGGCGAATGTGGCACCCACAACCAACACACCACAGCCTGCCGTTTGGTGGCGCCTCCACCGTACCATTGCGCTCCCCTTCGTAGACACGCCTCCCCTCCCCCCTCAACCCCACCTTGGTACTAGTAGTATTTCCCTCTGCACTTGTGCACAGCAGTAATCAATGCAACACTTTACCCATGTTTGATGACGGAGCAGGTGTGTCTAACGTATTTTACACGCTTTACCTCGACCGTTTAACAAAATACAGCGCATGCCTGCGCCAAAAATGCGATATACCATGTGATGCCGTATAAATGCCCTTATTAGTATACATGGCACGTAGTACTTCAGAAGTATAAATTTTATGAGTATGTTTATGCCGTATTTACATAGTATATACAAGTACCGCTCAGGGGCCGCTCCTTCGCGGTCTTGAAAGGAATTGGGAACTGACTTGTGGCCAGGGCGTGGCCATCAAACAGGAATTTGGAAGGAACACGGTTGCGATGGTTGCGACTTGCATGTGAACTGAAGTGGTGACGAGACATAGAGCACACGGTTTCAGATGGTTTTGTGCCCATCATAATGGGGCAGGGTATAACAGTGTTGAACTTGCGACTGATCATGTGTGACGGTGACATACATGTACTCATGTGAGCACTCATAGTTTCTTTGAAGTAGGTGATGGTGGCAATAGCTTTTGATGAGCTATATTGAGCTCCGCTTAGTGCACTGAAAGACCTGTACACGCGGTATCTGTACCACATGCTTCGTGGTGTGCGAAATAAATATTACGTGGTACACCGTTACGTAATACATGCACTGTACTACTTAAGAAGCTTTTAGAACTGTGTGAGTATGTGTGCATGCACACAAGCTGCATCGCAAGGATACTGCGTCGGGCGACGTGCTACCACTGCCATACACATGTGTTGCATATACGGCTTGTTTTGATCATGCTTGTTTCAGTCACACGCACGCCATGTGCGGAGATCTTTCCGCGCCCTAAGCAAAGTTCGATGAAAGAGCTGTACATACTACATGAAGCACACTGGGTCGTATGATTTGAGATATGAAATGTGTACGCACATGCACACGAACCCGTAGTACTTTACTAAACTCCGTAGTACTTTCATCAAACTCCGCTTAGGGTGCGGAAAGCCTGTGCACACCAGCAGCACATGGTAGCACATGAGAACCTTTGTGTACGCGGTAATAAAAATGATAACCTCTATGCCACCCGCTTGGTCATTTGATGATGCTCGAGGCTTTGTAAACAGTGGTGTGTGGTGTGTATTTGCGCGAGTCCGTGTATTTTTAACGTATACTTCGGGGAATATACTTCGAAGTACCATATACTTCTTGGTACTGTATGTACATCATGTTTTTTCCAGTCATGCGCGCGGTATTTACACACACAGGGCTTTCCGCGCCTTAAAGATGAGTTTGATGAACTGTAGGTCAGTCCGGAGTCCATTGGTATATATGACTCGGAGGTTCTGTAAACAACGGTGTGTATACATGTGTGCTGCTGCATGCATACACCTCGAGGGTGCCATGCAGGGTTGTGTGCTTCCCCCCGGAGTACTTCGTACCGCAGTACATGGTACATGAGTTTTTGTTTGCGCGGTAATAAAAACCCATGTAGGAGCCATGTGCTGCAGGTCACTCCGTTGGTGTATATGACTCCATGATTGTGTAAATGTGTGAATGTGTGCTATTGCATGTATATATGGTACACATATATGAAAAGTGTACGTCTGTATATAAATGCATGTACATGGTATGCATGAAAAGTGTACCCATGTATGCACACGTGTCGATGTGATACCGTACCATAGCACTTCAAGTATGTGCTACATGAGCGTTTGCATACACAGCAATGAAACGAAAAGCATCTGGCACCGATTTGCTCCAGGTCACCGCCTTGGTATATATGAGAGTCGTAAACAATGGTGCGTATTTGTGCTTACAGCACTGTTTACTACTCACTTCATACTACTGTAGTATTACCTTTTAAGTTTACTTTATGCTACACATGCACATATTTGAAGCACACATTTGTACACTAACGTGGCAGGGGGAAAAAAATGTACTTTTTGAAGTTTGTACTGCAAGTTGAAGTACTCTCGAGATGTCCCGCAGAAATCGCAGCGCGCCAGCAGGGTCCTCCGTACGTGCGTGTGGCACACGCACCGGCTGCGTAGCCCCCAAGCGACACACCCCTTCTAACACCTAAGCCGCAGCGCTCGTCGACTCCGCACACACACCGCACACCTCGCGAATCAGCAGAAGCAACATCTCCGAATCACCAACTTCAAACAGCATCAGAACCGACAGGCAACCCTTGCATTCCGGCAGCACCACCACGCGCAGGACAGCACTACAGCACTGCTGCTGCCGCTACTGCTGCAGATGTCTCTTGACGGCCAGCACGGCAGCGCCAGCGTGGCCCTGCCGGGCGTGCTTGCGCAGCAGGTTCAAGTTGGCACCAACTCCAGCCAGATGGTTGCAACTTGGGGCCACCAGGTCGATGCGGGTGCGGGTGCGGGTGCGGGTGCGGGGTCCCTGCATCCAGAATCTTGCAGCACCGCTGGTGCCTCTCTCTGATTTCTATGCGCAACGCAGAGCAGCTGCCGAGCCGGTGCCTCGCACACAGCGAACCACCACATCTCCGGGGCTGTGTGCACGAAGGCTGCACTCGTGTCTGCAACCCTGCGTGCTGCATGCTGCCGGCCGGTCGGGAGCGCACCACTCAGCGGAAGCGGGCGCGTGCCCCGCAGCCCTCAGCAGAGCCTGTCATCGCCGGCTCGGCCGCAGACTCTCGCCGCTCTCACACGGCCACCTGCCTGTGCTGTCGCCGGCCAGCAGTGTGGTGGGCCAGCAGTGTGGGCCAGTAGCAGAGTGGTGGGCTGCAAGCCACCTGCCTGCACGCACTGCCTGCCCACCAGTTCCCCCTCGGTTTATCCCCCCCCGGGCACCCCGGCAGAGCGTGCATGCGTGCCCGCGTAACCCCGTGAAAAGCGTGCGTGCGTAAGCGCCCCACGAAACTCGGAACACAGCGTTACATAGGTATTCGTATATAGGTTCTAAGTACGCTATACCGCGCGTACTGAAATGTTCAAATGCTGTGACCCATCCCTGCCCATGCTGAGCGCGCCAGGGCGCCACGGCGGCACGGGAGCAGTTCTCCCGCAGAGCCCGCGGCGACGATGACACTGGCATCGAAGCCAGGCGAAATGAGAAGTACTACAAATAATACTATCATCTGTGAGTATATTTTACGCCGCATGTACATACTACATCATTTGCGTTTACTGAACAAAACTATTCGCTGTGACCCATCCCTTTTCATGTTGAACGCGCCAGGGCGCCACGGCGGCACGGGAGCAGTCCTCCCGCAGCGCGCGCGGCGACGACGATGCCGGCATCGAAGCCAGGCGCCTCGCCCGACCACGCTCCCTTGTGGGCGACAACCTCAAACTCAGCCTCAAGCGCTCAGCGTTGGGGGGAGCCTTGGGGCTTGGGACGGGCGGGCACAACCCCGCGGCGGTGGGCGACGAACCGCGGAATACACCCAGTTCCGCAGAACAGGGAACAGGGCGCCGCAGCTGGCAGCAGGGGTCTTCACATCACGGGAGTGTCAGCATGGTAAGTGCATTTTTTGGGGGGTTGGGGGGGGGGGGGGGGTTGTTTG
>JAULBY010084420.1:0-30339 GCA_032358315.1 Ophiocytium majus
ATGCCTCCGGCTGTGTGGACGCGAGCGAGCTGCTGCGCGCGCTGGAAAACCGCGGCCACTCCAGCACCGACGGATTGGACGGCTGCTCAGCAGAGGTGGAGGCCAGCGATGGGTCAATGCCGTGCCAGGAGGCGGCCGCGGTGTCCAAGAGGGAGCTGGTGGAGCTGGTGCGCGCCGTCGACGAGGATGGCAACGGGGAGCTTGACTTTGACGAGTTTGTGCAGCTATTCAAGGACGTGTTCTGAGGACTGTTCTGGCTTCTGCAAACTGTTCTGGCTTATGCGGCCGGCACGGGGAGCTGGACTTTGACGAGTTTGTGCAGCTCTTCAAGGACGTGTTCTGAGGACTGTTCTGGCTTCTGAGAACTGTTCTGAGGACTGTTCTGGCTTATGCTGGACTTCGACGAGTTTGTGCAGCTCTTCAAGGACGTGTTCTGACGCGGCTTGCGCAGCGGCGGCAGCAGCCAGCCAGTGGGGCGGGTTGTGGTGTGCCCAGCGGCAGCAGCAGCCAGTCCCTGGCCAGTAGCACAGCAGGACCCGCTACATGGTGGTATAAAGCCCACGACTTTTTATGACTACAGAGTGGAAGTGAACTGCTTTCATGTGTGGCCGCCGCTGCCCTGGTGCAACTTGCGCAGCAGCGGCAGCAGCCAGCCCTGAGTAAAGCGCAGTAGGGCGTTTTCTGATGTGGCCGCCACGGCGTAGTGGCAGAGGCAGCCACTCTTTGGGCAGTAGCACAGCAGGCCGTGTTCTGATGCAATGCGCTGGCGCGCAGCGGCGGCAACAGCCTGCCAGTGGGACGGGTTCTGTATGTGGCTGGCTGGTGCGCAGCCGCACACAAGTTGCCACTGGCTGTTGAGAGCGGCGGGCTCAGGTGGCAGCGGCTTTTGGTGCATATACTGTGCCCGCACCCACGGTTTCCCGGTGCTGTGTTCCACATATATGTATGATATGAATGTATAAACATACACACACAATCGGTACTCAGGCAGCGCAGATGCTTCATATGCCGCAGGCTGCCGCCATGGCACACAGTGCGAAATGGTGACTGTTGCTCGCCTAGCAATGTGGCGCGTGTGCCATAATTGACACAGGCGCGGGTGAGCGGCGATGCCGCTGCACGTGGATGCCGCTGCACGTGGCTGCAAAACCTGCAAGCTGGGTGTGGCATCTTTGGTTCGTGCTGTGTCAGGCTGGAGTAACTCGAAGCACATACGATGTATATTTATGAAGGTATGTACCCAAGTACTTTCATTAAACTCCGCTTAGGGCGCGGAAAGCCCTATGCACACGGTGCGTGTGACCAGAAAAAGGAACAGACAGGTAGCAAAAAAGCTGGCAGTGCTCAGCTCTGCGTACTCTAAGGGAAGCCTGGCATGTTGCCAGAGCACTACTCTAACGGATTACAGCCCCATGTCCCAGGGGACCTGCTCCCACCCCCACCCAGCACCCAGCTCCCGGTACACCATGCTCCCCCCACACACCAGGGAGCGCCGTGCAGTCCATGACACGTGCCAACAGTGCCATCTGGTGCGCCTCCGACAGGGCTGACCGTATGCGCGACAGCGCAATGCCCTTCAGCGCCAAGGTCCGCGCCGGGGCACCGCTCCCGTGTCGCGTACTCTGTCACTCTGAAGGACATACTCCGCAACTTGCGGGAGGAAAAAGCAGGTGCGACGCGCGCAGCGTTATTGGTCGATGATAAACCTCACAGATGGCGCTGTGTGTGTGTGTGAAGAGAAATTCGCAGGGCTGAGGTTGAAAGCCGTGCACTACCGTACGACATCTCTGCTGACCACTCCCCGTGTTCGGCCCGCAGTATTACTCCGTCGCGGAATGCGTGCCAGCGCCATCGATGACTCACCGCTGCTGGGTTGCGATCGCGATACTGACCTGCACACCGGCATTCGGAGCATGACCACCAGCGATACCGCTGGCAGCTGCAGCACCGCGGGCAATGGCGCCCTCCACGCTCGCGCGCACCCTGCGAAACCCTTGCATGTCCGTTGAGCAGTTTTGACTTGTCCGAGGTGCGTCAGGAGTGAAGAGTCGGCACACGTGCGGCGGAGGCGTCGCACCGCACCCGTTACGTTCTGCCGCCACCGCCGCTGCTGCTTCTGCTGCTGTCCATCTGCGCCGCCCGTCGCCCGCTGCGCGGTCTTCTCCTGTGCGTCCCAGGAGTCATCTCTCGACGCAACAACACACCTTTTGGAACGTTACACGTTCACGTTCGTTTGTGGGGCCTCTGCAGTTGGCGCCGCAGACCGCTGTTGTTGTGAGACTGGGGTGTGCAACTGGTGTGTGTGCGCGTGCGCCGGGGTGGAGTCTTGACGGCGCGCGCGCTGAAGGCATGGTGGTGGCGTGGCGGTGGGCGCAGGCGGCTGCCCTGGCGCTGGTGTGCGTGTGCGGAGCACGGGTGGCAGCAAGTCAGGTGCGAGACAACACTGTCGATCGGTGCCACGACGGCACACGCAGGGTGTGAGCAAGGGGTGATATAAGCAGACCCGCCGTGCGTGGGGTGACAGCGTCGGTGGCTGGCAGGGGCACGGCGACCGCGTTGCCGCTAGAGGGGCAACCAGCTGGCCTGCAACCCCTGTGCAGGCGACTCTCAGTGGCTTGGGGCCTTCGCAGGACGCAATGGTGCAGCCTGACACAGCAGTACTCTGCAGAGCGATCTGCTGGTGGTGGTAGTGGCACGGCTGTCATGCTGCCTGCGTGAAGCGCTGCTCGTGCCTGCCGGCCGCTGAGGCTTGCTGCGGTGCGCCGATGATGCTGCCAGCGTCGGCTGTCGATGGAGACGCGTCGGCAGCAGGTCCTGGACCGAGAGCGTAGTCACAGTCTGTAGCAGTTGCACACTTTTTTCGCCGTGGTGGGGGTGCACCACTGACCCGTCATACCATAGCCTGCAAAACCGTGCTGCGCAACGCGTTTCAGCCCTGGGCGGCGCATACGGTCTCAGCAACCGCAGGCGTCTACGCTACCTTCCGCGCGCTTCTTGCAACCCCGAGCAGTGGCATCTGCTGGCACTGCTGCTTCCCCTACTTCGCGAAGAGTCTGCCTGCAGACTACTGTAGTATTAGCCGGCCGACCGCGGCTGCAGCCCCGAGTCGAAGCTCGGGACAGGGAATGCCGATTACCCAAGCCAAGGCGCTGTCTTAGCGCACTCTGCTCTGGCACGGCACTGCCCTGAGTTGCAGTAAATACCGTTACATGCGATAGCCGAACCACAAGGCAGCAGCACGAGGGTGCCTTGTGTCGGCTGCGTACCCCCACCTGTCCCTTCGGACGACGAAACTGATAGGTGGCTCGTTTTGCCAATGTACCCACAAAAAGCATGAGTAAACCCCCCAACTCTGCGGTATCAGAGGCATCGTGCACATGACAGTATGGCGTGTTTTTTTCCTATGGTGGCAGTGCACCTGATTAGTACTTCTGAAGTACTGTAGTACTTGTACAGGCACTGTAGCCCTCAAGGGATGCTGGCCGGCGTGTGTAGGGTGGGGGCTACCTGTTGTTGACCAGGTGGACAAATCACCCCACGGGCTTCGCCCTGACATTTCCCCCCAGCCAGAGTAGTATCTGGGCTTAGCACCCGTGTCGGTTTCTTTCACACTGAATTGGCCAATTGTGCCCTCATGGCGCGCCCCTCTCACCATCAGACACGCGGTGTAGAGCCCAAAAAGACTGTTGTGCTTGTACGGTAGACCCTTCGACACCTGCGAGCCAGCGCGCACATGACTTGTTTATCCACCAAAAAATTGCTCTATAGGTGGCACTGTCAACCAAGCTCGAGTCACGTGCCATCGCACATCCCAGCAACTGTGATGCCTGCGGCGACACCCCAGAAGCCTCTTCGGCAACCAGGGAAGTTACAAAGCAGGGTATCATGCACCATGCTGACTGGCATTGCTGAGTGGAGCCTCACGCCCCCCCCCCCCCCGCCGCCACCGCTCCGCCCCTCTGACCCACCCCCGCCCCACCGCCCTCGCCCGCAACCGCCGCTGCACCCACCAGTCGGAGCCGCAGCAGCAGCAGCCGCCCCCGAAGCCCTATGCCTATGGCGCGCCGGACGAGATGCTGGCGAACGGCGGCTTCGAAGACGACTTTATCCCTGCCGACGGGCCATGGTTCAAGAACTGTGCGGACGGGTCCACCGGCAGGGTGTCCGGGCCTGATGAGGATGGGGGCCCGGCGCGGCCCAGGAGTGGGGAGTGGATGTACAAGCTCAAGGCGAAGGCGGAGGGGGGGGACTGCCTGAATGGGGGCACACTGATTCAGACACTCACGGGTCTGGAGCCCAACGTTCCGTACCATATCATGGTGAGGCTGCGGTGATGTGTGCGCATGTTCCGGCGCGGCCCGCATGAGCAGTGTGTGACAGAAACGTGAAAGGGTTGGTAAGCGCAGCTGCTGCCGTAGCTGGGGCGAAATGCCGGGCCGAAGCCTGTGGGGTGAGTTGTCCAGCTGGTCGGACATCAGACAGCCGCCACACCCACACGTGCCGTTGTGTTTTGTAAACAACATTATTCCAAGTACCAAGCATTTTATCAGTTTCAAGTGGTGTGTAAGAAGGAATGATTGCGGACATGTGCTCACCGGTACAAGCAGTGTGGGGCAGTGTCCCTGGTGGCAGAGCATCATGGGTGCATGTGGTAGGGGTGCTGTGATGGGGCGCTGATTTCCTTGCTCGGCAGTTGCGGGCAGTGCTCGGCAGCAGCAGCAGCAGCAGCAGTGCCAGCAGGAGGAGCAGCAGCAGCAGTGCTCAGCAGCAGCAGTGCTCAGCAACAGCAGTGCTCAGCAGCAGCAGTGCTCAGCAGTAGCAGCAGCAGTGCTCAGCAGCAGCAGCGGCGCTCAGCAGCAGCAGCAGCACATGCCGACAGGTGAGGACACCACACTGCACTGCGCTGCAGGCGGTGCTGCTGAGCTTAAGACTGAGACCACATGGCACAATACGGTGCTCAGCAGCAGCCTGGCACAGGTATGCCCCTTTCCGTCACTCCTGCTGCTCGGACGGGGCACACAAACTGATACTACAAAGTATGTGGCTACCATGCCAAAACTTTCGGGCAGCTGCTGGTAACAGCACCTCCCACTAGTGTCGGTAGGCGTGGTAATTACCCTGGGGACTGCTGCGTAATGCGCGCCGCTCAGCAAGTAGGCAAGTGTTAGGTTGGCCTACCCATGTGTTACACACTGAGCCAAAGGCTTGTGCGCACATGGCAGTGGTGTTTTTCCCCCTGTAAGAGATGCCGTAACAGTTGGCATCACTGGCGAGCCCCTCTTAGCGCAAGTGCTGCTCTCATGCACAGAGTACTTTTCATGTGGCACCACACTACCCACAGTGTGTCCCACAAACCTGTCACAAGCAAGTCGCGCTGTGCACAGGCCTCGCTTCTCCATGCTGCTGGAACACTACTTCTAGTGGTGCTCTGGGTCCTGGCTGCCCCTTGGTGCCAGCACGTGTGGCACCGTGTCTCACCGCTGCTACTGCCAGCTGGCCACACTGCTGCCGCACGGCACTGCTGGGCGTGCGACGGCGGGCGGCACCCTACCTGTTGTTTCCAATGCGCAGGCATATACTACTAGTAGTACTTCGCCTACCGGTATATGTGTACATCCATGTGCACTACGCTGTGCATACATACTACTAGTAGTACTTCAGAAGTAGTGTACTTCTATAGAGGTATGATGTGCGCTCCTTGGTGCAGCAATAGTCTTAGGCGTGCACTGCAGCCCGCCCACAACATGGCACACACTACACGCGCCCTTGCAGAGAGTGCTTCTCAAGTGGCTAACACCTGAAGTATGTACTTGCCTGCGCCCTCCCTCGTGTGCGTGCAACACTACACCCACCTTCTCAGATAATACTTCTTCGTGTGGCTAACGCTTGAACTATGTGTTTGCCTGCGCCCTGCCTCGTGCATGCGCAACACTACACCCACCCTTGCAGAAAGTACTTCTCATGTGGCTAACGCTTGAACTATGTGTTTGCCTGCGCCCTGCCCCGTGCGTGCGCAGACGTACGTGTGGCTGCCAGACGGCCTGTGCACACAGGAAAAGGACTCCAGCAACTGTCCGCAAATCACCTTCCTGCGGCATGCTTCGGGGCAGTACAAGGGGGTGAGTACAAATGCACATGAAACCTGCTTCAGAAGTACTTCAAGTATATGCAATGGGTTTGTGATATCATGATGAGTTTATGCTTTGGGGGACTACGAGCGGGTGAGTACAATTACACATGTAACCTACTTCAGAGGTACTTTAAGTATAGGCAATGGGTTTTTGATATCATAATGAGTTTATGCTTCGGGGGACTACAATGGGGCGTGTACAAATGCACATGAAACCTACTTCAAAAGCACTATAGTATATGCAATGGGTTTTTGGCTATCATAATGCGTTTATGCTTCGGGGGACTACAAGGGGGTGAGCGCCTGCTGCAGCACACATGAATCCTACATGTAATGGGTACTTCACTATAATAATACTTCGGAAGTAAGTATATGCTTTGGGGGAGTACAAGGGGTTGAGCGCGCGCTGAGCACCAGTACCATGATGCTTCCCATCTTAGAACGGTGATACATGCTAACAGGTCACTGTCACCTCCTCAGATGAGGCCGCTCCAGGCCGATACAAACGACCACGCCACTACCAAACTACAATGCTTCTTCCCCTCTTAGGACACTGATACACACTGCGTGTAACATGTGCAAACGCTAGGCCATTGCCCTGTGTCCACACCAATCATGCATCCCTACTGTGGCACCGTTCTGACACCTCTACGATGAACTCTGTGGGCTGCGTTGCTCTACCCCAATCACCTGCCGCTAGCACAATGCTGGCACCTCTTCCCTTCCCGAGTCGATGGACTCAAACAGCTAACTGCTGGTCGTTAGGTGTGGCTGCACCGGACCCATAAACCACCACTCCGCCATGCCAGCACTGTACTAAAATGCATCTTCTCCGCTACACACGCTGCGGTGACGCGCGCAAACGCTCGGCCACTGCCCTGTTTCCACACCCGTCACGCGTCCCTACTGTCCCCCGTCCTGACACCTCCTCACCACCCCCTGCGCGCCGTGTGTGGTTGCCCCAGGCGGGAACCACCGTAACCGCGGTACCAAACGCCTGGAACCTGCTGTCGGGTACCATATGGACGCCATCGGGGGATGTGGACGTGCTGCTGAGCAACGTGCCCGTGGGCTCCAGCGTGTGGCTGGATGACTTTGTGCTCAGCAGATGCGGGCTGGCGGACTTCAAGTAAGACCTTCAAGTGATGATGAGCCTTGTGCTCAGCAGCACCTCTGACTGCGCTTGTGCGGCATTTGTCAGCCTCCGTGTGTTCGCAGTTGCTTTAAGTAAGAAACTTCAAGTGATGAGCCTTGTGCTCAGCAGCGTGTGACTGCGCTTGTGCGGCTTTCGTCAGCCTCTGTGTTTTGCAGTGGCGCACCCTGGTAGGAACTCATGGCTAGCTTGCCACTCCCTGCAACAGCAGCAGCAACAGCAGTGCTGGCGCATGTTCGCTGAGTACCAGTGTGCCGCCGGCGCCTTGCACACAGCCTGTGACAGGTGGCTAGTGCAGCCACCGCTGCTGCCAGCCGTTATGTCCACCGGCACTGCTGCCGCCGCAGCAGCTGCTGCGGCTGCTGCTGTGACTGCCACTGCTACTGAGGGCCTCTGCTGCAACGCTTTGGGTGCCGCCGCTTCCGAGAGCGCCTTCCCTGCCAGCTGACCCCATACATCATCATTCACACCTGCCCTTCCTTCATCCTTGTCTGCCTCAAGTGTCCCACCCTTAGTGGCACACCTGTTGGCGCCACTGTGTTGAAGTTGAAGTTGCACAGCAGTACTGTGCACTCGTAACTCAGTGCGGGTTATTGTCACCCCCCTAGCAACCCGCACTACATCAGATAGGTTTCGCACTAAATCGCGAGTGCTTTCCGCTTTATCCACAATCAAAAGCCTACGTTTACAAATAATGGAGCAGTTTGTTAACTAGGCGTTGTGTACACCAACCCATGCACTGTCAAGCGGAACCCACTCAGAACGCCACCGCCGCTGCTGCTGCCCCCCCCTCCGCTGGTGCTATCGCAGGCCATTCGCCCAGCAGCGTGTGTCGCAGGTGCGCCAGCGCAACGTCACCGTGAAACTCACAGACGACATGTCGGCCGCGGGCGCTGCGAATGCGCGCGTCGTCATGGACCGCCACCAGTTCCCCTTTGGCGGCGCCATGTGGAAGAAGTGCACCAAGAGCGCGGAGTGCATGGACTTCTTTCGGAAACACTTCAATTTTGTCGGTGAGGGTAAACTTCAACACAGCTCTGTCGCTTCAACAGAACTTCAACTGTGTGCGTGTTTGTGAGTGGCTTTTTTTTGCGGGGCGCCAATCTTTAAGGAGAGCGCAGAGAGCGCGATGTGCGCGACGTTTTTTTTTTGTGCACTTCAAATTTGTATCTGAGTTGATACTTCAACTTGTAACTTCAACTTTGTGAGCTGTTCCACGTGTGGGCAGCCGAATGCGGACTACACGGATGCCTTCTAGGAGAGCTTCGACTGTGTCGAGTGCACCTCCGTGATGTCATAACTTCAACTTTGAGAACAGTTACTTCAAGTCTATGGCGCTTTGCCTGGCACACCTGTGCTTCTGTGCCTTGCTGCCGCTGCTACCTCTACTGCTGCCACCGCCGCTGCTGCTGCCGCTGCTGCTACCGCTACTGCTGCCACCGCCACTGCCGCTGCTGCCGCTACCGCTACCGCTCTCACTACCGCTGCTGCTGCCACTACTGCTGCTGCTACCACTGCTGCTGCTGTTACTGCTGCCGCTGCTGCTACCGCTGCTGCTGCTCCCCTGTCACTGCTGCCATTACCGCCGCCGCTACCGCTGCTACCACTTCTGCCCCCTGTGTGGCCGCTGCTGCTGCACACTCCCCTGTTGTATTTCGACCCTTGCGCTGCCTTGCAGTGTCTGAGAAGGACATGAAGTGGAAGGGCACGGAGCCGCGCCAGGGCAAGATGAACTATTCCAGCCGCTACACCACCGACGCCGTCAGCGAGCTCAAGTTCGGCCTGCGCGCGCACGCCGTCTTCTGGGAGCGCAAGGAAAAGGTTCGCTACTTCAACTTGCTGTGCCGAGCGCCACCAGCGCCTCGACCTGATGAGTGCTGTTCCTGCGCATTACACATGCAAGGGCGGTGGTGCAGACGGCAGGGGGGGGGGGGGGGGGTCGTTCGAAGTGCGTCGTGTTGCGTGCTCCTACATTCCACGACACCAACGCTGAAAACATGAGCCGCCCGGTGACGCTGCATCCGCTGGTGTTGTGCTGCCGCCGCTCCCGCCGCGGCTAGGGCTGCTGCCGCCAGTGCCTGTCGCCGCTGGTGTCATTGGCGGGCGCTGTTGCCTGCGCCGATGGATTCATACTTCTGTTGACGTACCCTGCACTCGGGATTTAGTGCGCTTTATTCAGTGCGGTACGCGGTCTAGTGCGGGGTCAGCAGACCTGTCACAGACCACATGCTTATGCATAACCAGTACACAATGCGGTATTTGATGTGGTGCGGCGGGTCTTGCTTAAGCGCGGGGTGCCAGGGGGTGACATTACCCCGCACTAAACCACGAGTGCACTGTATGCGGGACAGCTGCTGTGCAACTTCAACTTCAACTCACACCATGTTGAGGTTTGCGAGACAGCTGCTGTGCTTGGCATGTAGCACAAGTGTGGGCTCAAGGTTTGAACGCGCGCACTGCTGCCGCTCCCGCCGCCGCCGGGGCTGCTGCCGCCAGTGCTGCCGCCGCTGCTGTCATTGGCGGGTGCTGTTGCCCGCGCCGATGGATTTATTTGTAAACACTTCTTTAAAGTATCTGGGACAGCTGGTGTGCTTGGCATGTAGCGGAAGTGGCGGGCTCACGGTTTGAACGTGCTCTGCTTCCATGCGCCGGTGTGGCCAACTGCAGGTGCAGGAGTGGGTGCAGAAGCTGTCCACGGACGGGTCCGAGGACTCCCTTCAGGCGGTCATGTGGCGCCACATGAAGAAGTACGTCGACGAGTTTGGGCCGCTGGTGGGTGTCACAACTTCAATTTCAACTTCAAGTGCTGTCAAAAAGTTCATCATGTTTGAAATGAGAAGCCATGCGTGAAGCAGCGGTGCCTGGGGCGTGGGTGAAGTGTACTTTTGCGTTGCACACCCACTGACTCAAAACTTGTCCATATGTGTCCATCATGCGGCTACTAAATGCCTGTGAATCAAAATGAATGGATTCATGGGAGCCCGTTCACACAGCCACCGCTCTGCCACTTACTGAAGTACAGGTGTTCTTGTGCCTCAGTCAATCAGTACCGCAAATGCTCAGTTAATCAGTACCGCAAGTGCCTGCAAAATAACATGCCCGGATATACGCGCACACACGCGCGCAGCCAGCTCTGCATCAATCCTCAATTGATACATGTACATGTAGTATGTACTAAACTATATTATAATACTAGTAGTAGTACTATTCCATTGTACTACTGAAATACTATTTACCAGCTACCATTGCAATTAATGAACTCATGTGTGCTCAGGCGGACAACTACGACGTGCACAAAGTTATTCCAGTGCTACTGATACGAGCATTACTTATTACTCTCTAGTATTACTGACGATGAATGAGCCCATGCGCGCGCAGGCGGACAACTACGACGTGGACAAAATTATACCACTGATACCATTACTGCTTGTCACTCTAGTATACTGACAATGAATGAACTCATGTGCGCACAGGCCGACAACTACGACGTGGACAACGAGATGCTGCACGGCTACTTCTACAGCAGCATGCTGCACTGCAAAGACGGCGGCCCCTGCATCTGCGACTACGCACCCGCCTGCCCTGACGACATGAATGTGCCTCGGGACGTTGACGTGTGGACGTGGATGTATCGCGCGGTAAGTTTCGAAGGTTTGTACCAAGTAATAGAAAATATATCAGCCACATACTCCAAGTAGTACGCCACATGCGCGCACTAAACAATGTGATGACATGAATGTGCCTCGAGATGTTGATGTGTGGACGTGGATGTACTGCGCGGTGGGTTTCACAACTCCGTACACAATAGTAGCAGACAACAAGCCATATATGTATACATTAACCATACACTTAGAGTAGAAATACACTCTTTGTGCGCACATCATGGTAGCATCAGTTCTGGCTGAAAAGCTGTATATGGCGGTGAACACCTTCAAGTGTGGACGTGGATGTGTCGCGCAGCAAGTTTCAAAACTCCGTACACAACACTATTGTACTACGTAGTAGTACTACATGATACTGCCACTACTAGAAGAAGAATACGAGCCATGTGTGCCACATGCGGTCACTGTAGTAGCGTCTTCCTTGTTGAAAAGCTTTACATACGGCGTACAACACCTTCAAAGAGATGACATGAATTTGCCTCGGGATGTTGATGTGCGGACGTGGATGTGTCGCGCGGCAAGTTTCAAACTCTGTACACAATAGTAGCAGAACACAAGCCATAAACACTCCGTATGTGCACATCATGGTAGAATCATTTCTGGTTGAAAAGCTGTATATGGCGTTCACCACCTTCAAGTGTGGACGTGGATGTATCGCGCCGTAGGTCAATTCCGTACAAAGTAAAATAATACGAGCCATATACGCGACATGCGCGCACTGTACTTCAAATGTAGCAGCATTTTTTTTGTGGAAGAGCTGCTTATATGGCGCATAACGCCTTCAAGAAGATGACATGCATGTGCTGCCTCTCGAGACGTTGACGTGTGGACGTGGATGCATCGCGCGGTGGGTGTCTTTGGCTCAGCAGTAGCAGCCTGTGTCAGCAGCATCAGCCAGCAGGCAGCGGCAGCAGCAGCCAATAGAAGCAGTGTCGGTCAGTGCGGCAGCAGCGCTGCAATGACTATCTCTACCACCGTATTGTTCACAAGTGGTTGCCCGCTATTACTGGCTGCCTGCAGAAGTGACACAGCAGCAGTGCCGGGGAATGCCTGTTGCCGCCTCGCAGCCCGAAAGCAGGAGCTTGGCAGCTCTCATGTAGTGATGGGTCACAGCTTCATTTTTTTTCACTATACACCGTATCACGTACTGCAGCATGCAAGTACGGCGTCCAACGTACCTGAATACGGTGTAAAATTTAGTCAATGTAAACGTGCGCACTTAAGCTGAAGCATATGGCATATGTAGACCGTATGTTGCGTTTTGGGCGTAGAAATACGCCGTATTCTGTTAGCGTAGCATATGGGCTGGCCCATCACTACTCACATGGCGCATGTGCTGCTGTTTCTCCTCTGCGGGGTGCAGATGACCTACCTGAAGCCCGGGCCGCGCATGTTCCTCAACGACTACTGCATGACCGAGGTGTGTGCTATGCCTGGCTGGAGTCACACATGCGATGTACTCTAGAAGTACTACAGTAGTACATGCTCAACACCGCAATGCAGGCATCTCAGTGCAGCAGCAGTCCTGTGCCGCTGCGGCCACACGGAATCGACACCATGTGCTTAGCAGCAGCCAAGTTCATCACCACCGCCTGTCGCATGTGCCCAAGCTGCCCCGCAGCTGTAAAACATGATGCTCAGAATGCTGTCCCGTTGGCTGGTGCTCTGTTGCCCCTGTGACCGCTGCCTCTGCGACTGCTACCCTCACGTGTGACGCCCTTCCTGCTGCTGAGCAGTACTGCGGCTCAGAGATGGCGCTGAGCTCCATGGTCAAGCAGGTGCGCTACTGCAACACCCAAGTTCAACTTGTACTTCAACTTGTACTTGAACTTGTTCACTCGAAGTTCAACAGCCCTCCACACTGCACGTCTGCAGTGTGTGCCCTCGCCAGGTGTGCGGCAGGCGCTTTTCACATGTGTGTTCATTGACACGTTGCAGAACAAGTTGAAGTTCAATGTTGAAGTTCAACGCCACGTGTCACAGGCCCAACCACACTCACAGCAGCAGTCGCTTGGACCAGTGGCGTAACCAATGTGTGGTAAGCCACGTCTCCACATGGACAGGGCTGCCACGCCGCTCGGTGCAGCTGTGTGCACGATTGCACGCTGTGCCTTTGATTTGGCGGCTGTGTAGCGCGCACCGCTCATCTGCCGCAGGAGCTACTATTAGGGCCACAGTTGGAGTGCGCAGTCACTGAGGGCGCGCTTGCACAGCAACAGCCAGCAGGCCGGCACCTGGCTGGGGCACACGCGTGCACAGCTCTGCATTGGCAGCAGCTGCACTGCTGCGTTCATGTAGGCAATGATAATTACTGATGGGTCAGTGCTTGTAATGTACCGTACCGGTACCATATTACCGTTTTTTTTGTATGTATAAATACGTTATGCTTCTTGAAGTACAAGATGCGAAACTAGACGGCGGGCGTCGCACGCTGCCTGTCTGCCTGCCTGGGTGTTGAAGAATAACGTCTGTGTGGGGGAAGGGGCAGCAACCTCCGGTCAATCTCATTCATAGGATAAATCCATGTCTTCTCCTCGTCGATAGTTGCTGTGCAAATGCCGCCGCTGAGGCACGTGACGCCGATGCCAAAAAAAACCCGCCACTGACGCCTTCTGTGGCAGCGTGCCCTAGCTGCTGCTGTGCAAATGCAGCCGCTGAGGCACGTGCCGCCGATGCCGCAAACACCGCCACTGACGCCTTGTGCGGCAGCGTGCCCTAAGTAGGTGTGTCTTTCTCTGCGCTCAAGCTGCGGGGTTTCAAAAACCCAGAACGGCACCCAGGACATATCGCGGCAAACCCCAACCGTGTCAATTCCACCATCCCTAGGGACTTTGCACACGAACTATAGGCGTCCGCTTACGCTCCCTGCTTGCCGGACGCCCGCCGACAAAATACGGCACACCTCTACGTATTTCTACGTCCAAAAACGCGATATACGGCGCAGTTTCCATATAAATACACGTTCGTCTGTGTACGTTGTATGCCGTATTTACATGCGTTAGACGCTGTGGCCCATCACTAATAACAAAGATAATAATAATAACAATAATAATGAATAAGCCGCGTGGCTCAGAGGATTGGAGCTGACACACGTGTGATGCGCAACTGCTGCTGATTTGCAGGCGCGGCAAATTCCCGATGTTACGGGCATGGGTCTGCAGTCACACTTCACCGGCGCTAACACGGTGAGAGCCTGGCATGTCTGCAAGACCTGTTTGACGTGGGAAGCCACTCAACGAGCCAGCCTGTGGGTTGAGCAGCTGCTAGGCCGGGAGCACACGTGCACGGCATGCTACTTCTACTGAAGTATTAACTTGGCATACCCAGGTAGTCCCAAGTATTTTTTTGCTTACTCAGTTGGCATACCCAGGTAGTCTCAAGTACTTGCTCACCCGCTTGAAGCCACAAGTACTTGCTTACTCGCTTGACATACCCAGGCACCCCGGTAGTCTCAAGTAAATTTTCGCTTCCTCACTTGGCATACCCAGGTAGTCTCAAATACCTTATTTACTCACTTGGCATACCCAGGTAGTTGCAAGTACTTGCTTACTTGCTTGGCATACCCAGGTACCCAGATACCCAGGCAGTCACAAGTACTTGCGTACTTGCTTGGCATGCCCAGGTATCAGTCACTTTTTTTCAAGTGCTTTTTACTTACTGTACTCGCTTGGCATGCCCAGGTACTGTCACGCATTTGTTCGCTTACTAACACACCCAGGTACTGCAGTCTCAAGTACTTGCCACCTACTTGTTTCCGTGGCATACTCAACAGTAGAGTCAATTATTTGCTCACAAACAGAGTAGACGTACATACATGCCGCGTGTCACCTCCAAATGTACGTTTTTTTACAACCCTTTGCGCGGCCCAGGTGCGTGGCTTTGACCTTGTGGCACGTTACAACTTCAAGCTTGAACTGCATATCAGTGGAGTCAATTCTCTGCCGGCAAACAGTACACTCCGAAGTATACGAAGTACTACTAGTAGTGTGACGTGTGAAACAAACCTAAAAAGCTGCGAAGCCCAGATACTGCCGGGGCTGGGATGAAACGCCAGGCCGCAGCCCGTGGGGTGGTTTGCCCACCTGGTCAAACCTCAGACACGTGTGTCACGTCCAAATGTGCGTGCTTTTGCAACCCTTTGCGCTACCCAGGTGTGTGGCTTTGCACGCTACAACTTCAAACTTGAACTACGCAACAGTGGAGTCAATTCTCTGCTGACAAACAGTATATTTCGGAACTCAAAATTGCCCACCTGGCCAAACACCAGACATCTGCTGACAAACAGTATATTTCGGATCTCAAAATTGCCCACCTGGCCAAACACCAGACACGTGCGTCACCTCCAAATGTACGTTTTATGACACACCTCCAAATGTACTTGTGCTTGCAACCCTGTGCGCTGCCCAGGTGTGTGGGTTTGACCTTGTGGCACGCTACGACCATGCCGTCGCAGCCGCCAACTTCGAGCCACCCGATGGATCCCTCACCCAGAGGCAGCTGCAGCGCCTTAAGACCAAGATCTGGGTCACAGAGCTGGACGTTGAGGTGGGTTGTAATTGAACTGCTTCCGGTACTAGAAGTAGTAATAAATAAAACACAAAGTTGTTCATGTGTGTACTGTGCCAGTGCTTCAAGCTCGTGTGAGCATCAGCCCGGACATCCAGCAGGGTCACCTCAATTGCATCCACTTTGGTCATTGACACCACAATCACACCAAGTTACAGACGTGCTTGTCATGCGTTCTGCACCGGCCTGCCTCCTTCCAGCCCACCATGTGTGTGCTGAGCAACCAAACGCAACCTCCAAAAGTGCAACTGCCACCTGTGTTCGTCACAAGGAGGCTGACACTGTAACTGCCACAAAAACGCAACTGCCGCATCTGTCCGTCACTGACTTTGGTGGATGGTCTAGTTGACACGGTGAAAAGAATTTGAAGCTTTTTGAATGAAAATGAAGAGGAAAATAGCATTGGAGGCTGACTTTGTAACTGTCGAAATTGTAACGGACACGTCTGTCCATCACAGGACACAGACATTGGCGTGCTGAGCAGCCAAATGTAACTGCCAAAATGTAACTGCCGCCTGTGTCCATCACAAGGGGGCTGGCACTGTAACTGCCAATTTCGTAACTGGCACCTGCGTCCGTCACTGATTTTAGTGGCAAGTTCTATTTGACACGGTAAAAAGAATCCGAAGCTTTTCGAATGAAAATGAAGAGGAAAATAGCATTGGAGGCTGACACTTCAACTGTCAACAACGTAACTGCCGCATGTGTCTGTCGTTGGAGATTGACTTTGTAACTGTCAAAAACGTAACTGCCACGTCTGTCCGTCACAGGAGACCGACATTGGCATGCGGGCGGATGCGTACGAAACCGTGTTCAGGGCAGCCTTTGCCAGTGCGGCTGTGGAGGGCCTCATGGTGTGGAGGTGAGTGCTTGGTTCGAAGCACCTGCACAAACTTCATACTAAAAGAAGTATATAATTTGTTGATATGTACATGAAGTACTTGCACTGAAGCATATACCATATGCGGCCGTGGAAGGCCTCATGGTGTGGAGGTGGGTGGCTGATTCGACGCACCTATGTTACCGGTAGCTGGCATTTGGTAGTGTACAATGTGGATCACATGCCGCATTATAAACATGAACATGTGTGTTACATGTATGTATGTTTAGATTATACGAAGTCTATACATATGTGCCTGCGGAGGGCCTCATGCTCTGGAGGTGAGTGCTTGATTTGAAGCACCTATCTATACTTCATACTTGTGAAGTAGTTCACGATTTGGGTTGTACACCGCATGACAGTCATGTAGTTGACATGTACGTACCGTATGTTACAGAAGATAAGACCCCCCCCCCAAAGCATATTTTAGGGGTGTGAAGCCTATGTTTTTTAAGGGGGGGGGTCGTATTTCACGTACCCCCCCTCATAAAGTTTCGCCTGCGCGAAGTGCGTCTGCAGCACCGAGTCACCGAGAATGGGGGGGGGGGGGGGGCAGCAGCTCTGCATCATGAACGGTGTGCGCACGTGGTTCTGGGCACGTCACCTCACACTTCACCACAGGCAACTGCAGCATGCTGAATTCATGAACAAACTTAATGCCAGGCTGAGAGCACCTACTCCACCCAGCGGGGGGTCCGGGCGCCCGCAATGGCAAACACAAAAGCGCAACGCAGAACGACGGGGCCCGCAAAAGTCGAGAAACAGCAACAGCAGCGCCCACAGCACACCTCAGCGGCCGCCGCCGTGCAGGCGCTCCTCAAACACACTGCTGCGGTGGTATCACCCACTACCGCAGCGCAGCTCGCCCTCTGGGCGGGCGCCACTCAGGGATTTGAAAGTTTGCGTGCCTTCAAAAGCACCAGCGACCTTTCGCTAAAATGGTTTCTTGCGGCACGCCTTGCAGTGCATGCGGGGCTGGCTGCAGTGTGATGTGAGTGAGTTAGGGGCTCCAGGCGGCGGTATATCCTATGGCGGGCCGGCCTGATGTGTGAGTTGCACAGTCTTGGGCCAAGCAGGTGCTGTGGCAGCTGTGTAGCCACTGAACATTTGTCGCTGCTTTGCACCTTTTTTTGCGAAGAGGGGTCTTAACTAACGTACCCCCCCTTATAAAGCATCAAGTCGATGAAGTGCGTGCTTTATTTTGATTGAGACCCCCCTTAACCACCGTACCCCCCTTATTGAACAGCCCCCCCTAACTTTCTTAACATGCGGTATATATGTCTATACTAGAACACACTGGCGGCACTTCGAATGCACATAAAATGTAGTACATAAGAAGTACAGTCCACCACATGCGGCGGTGGAGGGCCTCATGGTGCGGGGGTGAGCTACAGTTACACGCCCATGTGCATTGTCAGTTACGGCTGTTACCAGCAGTTACACAGCGCGGCGGTGGAGCGCCTCATGGTGTGGAGGTGGGTTACAGTTACAGCCAATGAACTGAAACTGTCCGGTAGTACAGTAATGCGTCACGGCGAGTAAACTTTTCGTTGTATGCCGCATGACATACGTAAACATGACGGATGAAGCAAATACGCCGTATATATCGTTTTGCGGGCATAGAGATACATAGGAGGATGCCATGGCGTATAAAATACTTGAATTACGTTATACTTCCCCCCGCGACCAACACTAACAGTGACACTTGTGTGAAATTTCATGTGTGTGTGTACTGCAGCTGGCCCAAGCACGGCTCCAAGGCCAGCCAACCGCATACGTAGAACTGTATGTATTATGTCTGTATTTTGTACCACAGTAGCATAACGTACTTACAACAAATTATATGCCGTGGCCCATCACCAGCAATAACACTTGTGTAAACTTTCATGTGTGTGTGCACTGCAGCTGGGCCGAGCATGGCAACAAGGCCACACGGCCTCGCACGGACGTCGCCATGGTCAGCCGCAAGTTCAAGTTCTTCAAACCCGGGGAAAGAATTTTCTCGGAGAACGGTCTTCTCCACAGCGAGTGGATGACGCGCCTGCCCAGCGTCCCCGTGGACACCGCCTCGCGCGCCATCACTTTTACGGGCCTGCCGGGCTACTACACCATAGGGGTGGGCTCCTGCCGCGCCACGGTCGTTGTGCCGGTAGACACGGGAGACTTCCAGGTGACGCCCGAAACGTGGGCTTGCGGCGGCGACGCTGCCCCCCCCGCCAAGCCTGAGAGGCGCTACTACTCCACCACCAAGTCTGGGGACCACGCTGTCGGTGCCGGTGGCGCCACAGCCGGTGCTGCTGCAGCGGGTGCGGGGGTGGGGGCGGGGGGGCGGCAGCTGCTGCGCAGCCTGCTGTGATGTGCAGCGGGCGCGTGGTGTGTGTGCTGAGCAGGTGCGGGGGTTGCTGCTCAGCAGCTCGGTTGCTGCTACTCAGCAGCAGCTCCCGTACCCACTGCTCAGCAGCGTCTCTGTTACTGCTGCGCAGCAGCAGAGGCGGGCGGGCTCGGCGGCGGCTGTTGCCGACCCCGCAGCGGCGGCCGCGGCAGCGGCAGAGGCGGCTGTGCACGAGAGGACTGCAGCCGTGGCTGGGTGGTGACGCCACCGACTGTGCCCTGCTCAGCAGCATGTCCAGCGGATTGTCGGGGGACGGCAGTGTCAGGTGCGTGCGCGCGCGGCGGCAGTCGCATGGCGCGTCATGGCTCGCTCTGTGTGCTCTCCTGCTGCGAGGCGGCGGCAGCGGTGCCAGGAGGCCACCAATGCCACCCAGCATGCGCAGCGTGTGCACCTTGTGTGCCATAAGAAGCCTGAGCTCGTGCGCGCTTTGGTGGCAGCAGCATACATGCGAGGCGTTGCTGCCACGTGTCGGCATGATGGCGGCCAGGTGCGGCCGCAGCAGCGGCGGCGTGAGCGGGAACGCCTCTGGATGCACACCCAGGGCCCTGGCTGTAGTTGTGTGGAGCAACACGCACTTGCGCGCCAGCACTGGCTTCTGCACCCTCCACACGAACGACAGCAGTCCGTGCTGCTCTCTCGCTGGCTCTGCCCAGCCGCAGCTACGTTCACTGTGCGGGCGCCCGTGCCTTTCCTGCCACACACTCCACTTCAACGTCAACTCGTAACTCCAACTGCTCCTTGTCTGTGCGACCCTTGCTGCCCCTACTGCTGAGCAGGTGCCCACAGGGCTTGCTGCCACCACGCCCGCCGCCGCCGCACACCAGGGGGCGCCACCACACTTGCAGCCGTGCCCGGGAGACCACCCGGGCGCCCCGTCCAACCCTGCAAGCACGATGTACTTCTGAAGCATACAAAACCCCAGCGTTTCGCGTTCACAACGGGGGGCAGTGCTGTCCACAGCACCCCCGAGCCGTGCGGCGGGGGTACCCTGCCTCATTTCCCTGTGCCTCACACCTTCTGTGGGGGCAAGGGGAAAGCCACGTGCTGTGTTTGCAGCCACGCTCGGTGCCGAGATGGGGGGCACGAGCGAGCGGCGGGCAAGCGAGCACGTGGTTTGTTGCAACACCCCGTGATGTCGTTTTTTTCTTCTGCTGCCGTCTGGCAGCTGCAGCACAGCGCTGCGGGCAGGCAGGGTTGGGCGGGGTGCTGTGGCTTGTGGAAGTGCAAGCGGCACGCACCCCAGGCACCCCCAACCCTGCCTTGTCCCGCCGTTTCGATGCCCGTTTCCACCCTGTTAGGGTGGCTAGTGGCTCTCCGTTGTCGCTTATACGTCCTTGGTGTTTGTATATTAGTCGCCCGTAACAGACATCCCCCCACCCCCACCCCCGCCCCCCGTGGGCTTAGTAGTTTGTCACAGAACCACGGCGTTGCTGCAAACATGTAACCCCTTTCTTTGTTTTGCCGCTGCCAGCCCGCCAAACACACCTTTTGGGAAGAAAAAAAGCAGAATATGAAGGTTTGCAACTTGCAGCCGGGCAGGCCCCTACGCTCTGCCCAATGTATAATTTCAGCATGTTGCCACCATTCGCCCCCTGCCCCCCCCTCACATGCTCTTTGTGCGTGTGCTGTGCACTGCCTGTGCGTGTCTGTTGACGTGGATGGCGTCGCCATCGGTGCTGCTGCTGGTGTGTGGTGAACAGTCGATACCAGTACAGTAGCTAGGGATGCGAAGGAACATATATATGAGCAGGCATGTATGCCCTCTTGATGTATGGTTGTATAGGGAAAATCAATGGTGCCACTGTGTTTGCGAGCAGCGCATGGGGCATGTTCGGTGTTCCCTCATCATTTGGTGTCCAATGCGAGCGAGATTTGAGGCAATATGTAATACAAAGTTCAATATACGGAGTTCCAAAGCCCCACCAGTAGCCTCGTTAGTTGGCAGTTCCTGGGGGCGCCGTTGCATGCAGCCCGCAGGCACCGCCCCAATGCACCATTTGCACCAGCACTCAAGCGTTGGGACTCCCCGCCCCTCCTGAGGTACCGCAGGTGGCATAGAGCTGCATACTACAGTAGTATGTACAGCCCTGGGACTGCGTTGAATTATCAGAGACGTGTACACATCTTTGCTGTCATGTCCTAGATGCAAGTGGCATACACGTGCAAGTCGCTGGGCTGTTGGCTGCACGTCGCACCATTTGTTTACAAAGAAGCGCTTTGTGCGATCGTGCCACCCTGCTTGCTGCTGCCTGTGTGGCGGGCGCCCCCTAGGGAGGTCGATCGCGTTTGATGCAGGACAACAGCTGTAGCTCCTACATGCCACACTTGGCAGTGGCACCGGGGGGCACCACCACCAGAAATGCCAGTACCACTTCCTAGTTCAACTTGAGTTGGGCTCGCTGGCACTTTATCCGCGGCCACAAGTGCTAGGCTTTCAGTACCGCACCAATACTCCTTCCTGCCTTGGCTGTGACGCCAAGTTCGAGAACGCTGATGGTATCGCCTTGGCTGTCAGAGAGCATGGCCGGAGTGGAGAGTAGTACGCACAATTATTGGCCTTGCAGATGCGGTGACGGCAAGTGCGTGGTGGAGGTAACAGGCGTCGGAGTCCGCGCTGTGACAGCGCTCCGGAGGCTTGCATATGAACCGCTTGTTTTTGCAGCAGAAAGAGACAGGTGCACAGTGGCGGTGGCGCCATGGCTGCAGCCGCTGTAGGCCGGCCACTCACAGCTTTGTGTTCAATATGCTCAGCAGTAGTTGCAGGGTGCTCAGCAGCAGCTGGTGCTCAGCAGACGCCTTAAGCAAATTTGGCCTGCTAGTTTACTGGCATGATCTCAGTCCGGTCAATCGCAACGCTGCACCACACAGCAGCAGCAGTAAGGCAGAACAGAAGCCAGTGGTGCATCGGCATATAGAGCGAGGGCACAACATCCGATGCAAATGTTGTAAAAAACTGAGTGCTATATATACTACAAAGTGCAGCTGCACTGCCAGTGGCAGGTCCAGCCCTAGACTGACAGCGGCTCAGGTCTGCCGCTAGCAGCGGATGTTTTTGGTTGTTCAGAGCACTGTGTGCGTTTGTGTGCATGTATGTGTCATACACTGCACCGCCATGGGTGTGTGGGCGTGCACAACATGGGCTGTTGCACGTCGACAAGTGCAAACAAGTAAAACTACAAAACGCATATACACAGACATGGCACATACATGCACATATGAATATTCACATTTGAAGTAATATGTACTTCCATTGAAATCTCCGCTTAGGGCCTGGAAGCCCTGCGCACATGGTGTGCATGCAACCAGAAACGGCATGATCAAACATGCTGAATAACATTACCATAGTGAACAAGACGACAAAGAAGGCTTGGCATGTTGCCACAGTGCTACTCTACTAGTATTGGAGCACAACCCCATGTCCCAGGGGGCCTGCCTGCGCCCACCCCTACCCAGCTCCGGGTACACGATGCTCCGGGAGTGTGTACTCCATGGCACGTGCCGACAGTGCCACCTGGTGTGTCGATCTATGTACATGTGGGTACAACAGTATGGCGTGAATATGCCTGGCCCTCCTGGTCATACATTGCAGAACAGTAACTGTTGCTGCACACCTCACATGGCTAACGTCACATGATGTTGCAGCCAGACTGCAGGGCGCCTCCCACCATCTGCTGAAACCACGGCGCTGTCACTAGGCCATATATGTCGTTGGCCAGCCCTATATATTCAAATACTTTAGCGCCCTCATCATCAATAGACTTCTGCACTGTCAGAGGGGCGGCTTCTCTAGAACACACGCCCTGAGTGCCGCCGACACCGTGTTGTACAGCTTTGAGCAGGCGTGACCGGCAGATGTAGCAGTGTGCGATGGTCCTGCTGGTGGCAAACTCGCGTAGCTTGTCCTCCCTGAACACCATGCGTTCATTCGTGGTGCGGCCCTTGCAGCTGTTGCACTTCTGCAGAGCACAGCAGGGGAAGCACGGCAGGGGGTGATGCCTGGCATTAGCTGGGGCTGCCACTGGGGCCAGTGAAGCCTGCATACGCCATGCGATTACTCACCGACAGGCTGGAGCAGCTGCCGATGTGGCAGCACAACCGAGACGGTGCAACATGACCATCCTAACAGCACCTGAACTGATACTGTGATGTTAAAAGCTCAAGGCAGGCACCACCTGGAGTAGTACCATGTAAGGTGCGCCTGTCACACAACTGCTAGGCTGTTGACAGTGCTGAAATTGCCGCTGCCCGCGCATCTCGTAGCAATTGCCAGTGCAGCGTCCACTCACATAGTCCCCCTTCCACTTGTCAACAGCCGGGTGATGCACGTCGACTCCTGCACTGCCGCACCGCCGACACAGCCAAGTGGTGCACCACTCGCACAGGTAGCCGCCCCCAGGCGCCTCGCTCATGTGTCCATTGGAGGGCTGGAGGTAGCTGCTCACGCCTGGCGCTGCACTGTGCGCTGTGCCGCAGCACTCACAGCAGACCTGCGGCATGGACACCGTGACGGACAAAGTTAACTTTGAAGCTAGCTATCTAGCTATCATTGTGGTATCAGCCGCCACGTACTCGGCACTTCAAGTTGCACAAGCAGCTGGGATACGAGCAAGTTGTGATGTCGCCAGCAGCGTCGGAGTGCACAGGGCACGAGCAACGGCCGCCACTGTCAGGCTTGCATGCAACATGTGGCGCTACTGCCACCATCAGGCGTGCATGCAACATGTGATGCTAGACTAAGTGCCACCATGGCCACTGTCGCAGACACAGCAGTGCTGCAGGCAGTTGCTGCATCCTTCACAGTCACCGTGACTGACCTCAGGCTTCTCCCACATCGACACGGGCTTGCCGTACTCGTTTTTGACAAGCTGTAAGCCCTCAGGGTGCAAGAGCATGCACCGCGGCCCTCCTGGATAGGCATGGAAGCCGTCGACACAGTCTGAGCAGTAGTGCGCCGTCCAACTCCTGTTGCCCTCGTTGTCGAGCTCGTGGCAGGTGGGGCACACATGGCACACGTCGTCCACAATGATGTCGTTGCAGAAGTGGCAGCAGGTGAGCAGGTTTGCCGCGGTGCAGAGCAGAAAGGTGCCCGCCTCCCAGAAGCTGAGGTGCCCGCTGCTGTCCACATCGAAGAAAGAAAAGAGCTTGCGCACGCGCTCCTCGTCCTCGTCGCAAACTCTGTAAATCCATGAATTCGTGAATGAAGCAACGCATTCGGGTTGAACAGGCATGCATGTGGCACAGCGGCGCGCCGCCGGGCATCAGACATGAAACGAGGTCATGAGCTGCCTCCATGACAGCTTCTAACGCCCCCAATTTGCTGATACTCTGTAGGTACCATTGAGGTGGTACTTCAAGTGCTAGTAGGTATTCCTGGTACTTCTGAAAACCATGCCTTTCGAAAGCACAGTTTGAAGCATCCCAGCATCTCCGATTCAAGGTTGCCATGGCCGGGAAGGCAGTTGATTGCCATGACCTGCGGATTCAGGTGCCAGGACAGCTGCGAGCCACCGGTGCTCACCTTGTGTAGTCTGTGGCATGCTGCTTGAGATAGGCCAGTAGCTCAGTGCAGTCAACGCCGCCGCTGTCGTTGGCATCCATCCGGGCCCATTCGACACGCAGCTCCTGTCTCTTCCCTTCGGGCAGGCTGGCATGGGTCACAAAGAAAGCAGCAGCAAGCAATGTGCACCAAACAGAAAGCTGCTGTGAGCCTGTGCTGCTGCTGCCGCTGGCATCTGGCAGGCCTGCCACCTGATGGCACTGCGCTCACCGTGACGCCACGCACGCACTGGCAAGTGACTGAGTTAAGCTGGTGCAAGGCTTTCAAACGACCATGGTGTTGTGATACCCTTTCTGAAGTCTCCTTCAAGCAACTTGAAGTTGGACATGTCAGACTGCGCTTCTTCGACTGCTTCTTCTCCTTCTTCTGGTTATGCTTGTGTGAGCCTGAGCTGAATCGAGCCGCGAGTACTGCTGCTGTTGTTGCTATGCCGCACTGCTGCTGATGCTGCTGTCCGCTACAGTTACTGGAAGGCGCCAACTTGCAACAAGAAACCCTCATATTACAATAAGAGCAGTACAGTGCACAACAATCCCGGATGCTGTATTACAACAAGCAGCGGCGATGCAGCAGCGGCGGCTCCACTACCTCCACCTCTGCTGCCAGCACCTCTTTGTAGACACCACAAGCTGCAGCGGTGTTGCCCCCTCGCTCACCTCTTCCACGTTTGCCGCGCCAGGGTTGAGAGCTTCCCGCGTGCCGCCTGCTGGTGCTTGGCCTTGCTTTCCATTGGCGTTGAGTGCGTGAAGGGGTGTCTGCTGTAGCTGGTGCTTGCTGTCGCGCTGCCCAGGTTGTGTTGGAGGGGGGGTCAGGACCTTTGTTTTGCGAACGCCTTGCATGCAAGCTTTGTCACCCCCGAGAAATTTCTAGGACAGAAGCAATCCATGCCTGCGTATGGCAACGTATCCATTGGCTGGCTGACCGTGACCATCGGGGAAAAGCGCGCATATCAACGTATCCCCACTGGCTGATGCCTGTGTGTTTCACGCTGTGACGCCCCTCATTGGCCTCGTGCGTGTTCACGCCGTCAGTACTGACAGTGGCTTGCACAACAAGGGATGGCGCTGCGCTCCCGTAGGCCTGCAGGTGGCGGGGGCTGCGCGTGCGGCAGGTGTGGGTGGCTGTGCAGGCGGGGGCTGTCCTTCCTGACTGCGAGAGTGCGTGTGTGTCACACAAACGCTCACGGCGCTGGAGGTTGGCGGGGTTTGTTGCTGCGCGAAGGAAGCGCCTACAGCACCACCAAGCATAGCACCAGCAGTAGCAACGGTACCGCTGCAGCTGCATCTGGGGATGGGATTTCTGCAGCTGGCGCTGACATTGTCGTTTTCCGTTTGCTGGCGTCGAACGGCGTCAGGCTTCGTTTGCTGCTGGTTGACAAAAAACACTGTAGGAGCAGGAGCCAGGAGTGCAAGGAGACCTGCACTCTTGCTGGCGCGCAACTGCAGGCGGCTTACAGACTCTCATGGGAGTTTCAACAAGCGTGGTGAGTGCATCTGAAGCCTGTCGTATCGCACAACAGAGTTGTTGGCTCGGGATGCTGGGCAGACTGGGCCATTTTTAGACAGCACGCGCGCGCGCACGCGCATGGAACGTTCGTGTTTTGCACAAATTTTGCACGCCGATGCCTTGCAGGCTGTTTGCGGCTTTTTTCTCAGACGACACTACTTTTTTGGGCGCTTCACGGGAGGCTTGAGCGCTTCGGCCATTTTTTTCAGCTCCTGCAGGAGGTGTTCATGCAGTTGCAGATGCCTGTGGCAACCTTGCCCCTGCGCGCGCCGTGGTTTGGGTTCAAGTTGGTGCGTTACACAGGCGCAAGGCAGTGACGGCAGTAAGTTTGGCGGTGGCTGGTGGCGTCGTGCGAGGCAAGCCGGGGCCGCGCAGCCAGATGTTTTCAGCTGCATGAGGCCTGCTGTTGCGCGCAGCCTGCTCGCCAGGTGGTGGGCAAATTTGCGACAGGTGGCTGAAGAGTTGTTGTATACTGCGCACGCGATCGCGCGATGGTGGCAGTGAACAGGAGCAGCAGCGCACCGGCCGCACACAGGCACTGAAGGCGGGGTGTGGCGGTGGCAGGTGGCGTCGTCGTGCGAGACAAGGCGGAGGAATTGGCAAGTCCTACTTGAATGCATGTCTACTCAGTATTTTATTATTGCACATGTGCACTCATCATTTCCTCTTTTCAACTCATCATTTCATTTGTTGAAAGTTATAGAATTGTAGAATTGGCAAGTCCTACTTGAATGCCTGTCTACTGAACAGTATTCACCTCCAGCGCTGGCCTACAGCTTTTAGCGCAGCTTACAGTCCCCCAGGGATCACCCCAGCATCCCGAGCCGTCCCTCCGAGGCAATGCAGAGGGACACTTCCTTGTATCATGGTTCCAAAGGAAAGCCAGGACGGATCAGCGACAGCCGCAGGTGCACGTATCATTACAGTGTGTGTACGTCACTGCATACACATGCATTGTACAATTCTCTTTTGGTGCGCATGCCATGTGCCCATACAGTGTCGGGGGAGGATGCTGGTGCACTTGTCTGAATCTGTGAGTGCGGCTAGACTTGCATTTTTTTTTCTACACCAACAGGTTGTTTCCTGCCTGCAGTGTGGCAGGTGGCAGGTGCCCGCGAACATGACATCACCCAGTACATGCAGCAGGGTGGCCTGGTTATGCTTAACCATGACACGTATTCACACCATGATGTACCTTTTTGGGTGTGCTTAGCAATTGCTGCTGCATACGGGTAGCTGTCCAGGTTTGAAGGCAAAACCGCTGGCCATACACGTATCCTACGTACAGTATCACGCTGGGGACAGACACCGAAGAGGGTTTAGTTTTTCATGTATTTATGCATGCCAGCTCACATCCTGTCCACAATTACAAGATCTCCTTGACAGCCGGTTATACTTACTTATATAGTACAATCTTGTTCCGGCAGTAGTCGCCCGGCTGTGCGTGGGACAAAACAAGTGGGGGAGGCATGTCACTATGGGAGCCGCTCAAACAAATACATGTACATACTACAGTAGTTACCTACACTTAGCAGGCCCTAGCATTCACTACCGCTGGAAACGGGAGACAATGTGGGCGTAATTTATTTTGGGAGACACACAATAAATGACACAAGTTTCTGCCGCGGGCCTGCGGCACAAGAGAGTACACAACAACGGAAAAGTTCAAGTAGGCGTGACTCAACATGGAAAGTGCAGGCAAGAGAAGGGGTGCAGGAACACTAATCGAGAACCAAAAAAATAGCATTAAGTAGGTTGACTGACATCTTCTTGTGAAAACAATTGATAGCTCTGGCTAAGTTTGTGTCAGCAACTGCGGCAACCCTTCAGCCGTCCATGCCTGCCAGCTCTGTGCAACCAAACGTACACTCCCCCGTCATGCTGCGGTGATACGCAGAGCAAGGTGCGAAACGGGGTGTTTTACTCACCAACTCAACAGCGGTTTGTGATGTAAACCTGCATTCGAAACCTGGTAGCGCCGCAAAGTTATAAGTGCATTTGAGAACTCTTATGATGATGTTGCACACAACTTTTTTGTGCCAGGATGGCACCGCAATTATCCTGCCGGTGATATCATGACTTAATCCTCCACATGTACAAGCGCACATGTGCAAATACTCAGCGCCAGTTCGGCATTGATGTGAGCCGCAGTGGCTGGCACACATTGCATGCTAGCCTTAGCGCAAGTGATGGGCAGGCTCTATGCTGCCATCGCAGCCAGGTGGAAGCCGCTGCACACGGAGCTGTATCCAGCGAGCGCCAACACCACTGGCGCTGCTGCTCAGCCAGTCGCTGCTCAGAGTTTTGTATATTTTTGGCAGGCATCGCTACATTGGCCACACGTGCTTACCACGTGTCCTTCACAAACGCGAGCGGTGCACGGTGCCTCAAGGGCTGCACGTTGTTGACAGCGTGAGATAGAGATACTTCGAGTATTTGGCAGCGGTTGGCACTGCTGGTGATGTATGCAGGTGCACACAAAGTGGTTGAACCGCAGTCTGCCAGCGGGGTGCTGCTACCAGTGCCGGTGGCCCGTGCCAGTTGCAAACTGTGACATGTGTGCTGCAGTGTAGGGCGCCAACCACAAAAAGCTGCTGCGGCTGCGATGCATTTTTTTTTTGGTGGTAGCGCCTACACGGTGGCAGCTTGCGGGAAGAAAAATCATGTTCGTGCATGGCATGCTATGTGCTCAGCTACCATCATGCACAAAACAAGCTACTCATATGATCATAGGAAGCTGTGTGGTGCCCAGGTATACTGCATCTGCTGCTACTGCTGCCACTGTGTTGGTACGCATGTGCAAAGTGGCATACAGCCAGTTTGTTAGGCGCACTGCTGAGCACTGCTGCTTTCCTTGTCGCTGCTGAGAAAGCATGCTGGTGCTGTTTTCTGGGGTATTGCTTGCCGTTGTTTGGTCGCCAAACTTGCAAGGCTCCCAGTGGGTTGGGACACTGGTGCACTATCATAGTGTAGCAATGTCAGCTCATACTAGCAGTAGTTGTACCGGCAGGCTCTTGCTGTTCCTGATGCTGGTGGTGGTGCTGCTGCTGCCATTGTGAGGTGCTCGAATTACCAAGTCATCCACATACATGTATAGTACATACATACAAGTATAATACTACAGCAGTACATGTGCAAGTGTGGCAAACTTAACTGCTTGTGTTGCAGGCATCTGACTGGTGGCTGGCATACATGTGGCGAATGCTTGGTGGGCCACAGCTAACACCCTAAGTTGTTTTTTACGTCACTACGTAATATTTCATTAGCAAGCATCCCCTCTGCATGCCAACACCACTCCCCTGGCCTGTTCCCTTCCTCCTCTCCCCCCCCCTCCTCCCCTCCTTCACCCCCCCTCGCCCCCCTAATTTAATTGCCCAGGGGACACCCCTAAGCATCCAATTTTTGCCCTGTTTTCTGCTGAGCAGGAGGCTGCCCGCACGTGTTACACGTGCGGGCTATTTAAAGCCACTGCACGTGCCCTACAGCGCAACGAGAACTTTGACATTGCCGCCCTCATTGTCGCAAATATAGGCACTTTGTGCACTACCATAGGGGAGCACAGTTTCCAAGTGTGTTGTCAAATCGTTTTGGACATGAGCGTGAACGCGATGTCCGCCTTCGACCAGTGGCAGCGCCCGACGCCAGAGATGAGGTGATCACCAGGTCTTCACCAATCAGGTGAGAAAACCGCAGGTCGCAACTACAAGGGTGCTTGCGTGAGGGCCAGCAGGGTGAAAGCAAGCGTTTTCCGGCGTGCAGCTATAATCTCTGTTGAGCGTGGCGCTGCTGTAGACAGCATCTCTACCCACCCTACTACAACTTAACAGTGAGAGTTCGGCACGAGGCGCCGCCGTGCAGGTGCTGCTGCCATCTTCGTGGTCAAAACGTGCCGCAGCAGCAGCAGTTTTTACCATGCTGCGGTCATGCCAGTCATGTAGTGTTTTTATGTGCGTGCAAACATTACTCAAGTTTCCTTTAACACACATGACCATGCTATGCCACTCGCAGCCAAAATATCGCTGTGGATCTTGCGCAATGTCACATGCGCTCAAGCGCGTAGCCTACTGGGTTTGGCTGTGCACGCCGTGCAATGCTGGGCGTGCATGCACCGGTGGCGGTGCGTATGCCAAAAAAAAACAAGGCTGGTGTGTATTGGGCCTGCCTGCTGTGTTTTGGTAACCCATGACACAAGTCACATGCCTGCATATTTTGAGATTTTTCTGGTGAGATGCTGGCCAGCTAGTGAAGCGGCATAGAGCCCAAAGGCAAATTTGGCCCAATCAACCGATGTGTGGTGAATCACCAGAGTGGTGAAACTGGGGCGGCACAGGCGGGAGCTGGCGATTTGGCGGCGCCTGCAGCCGCTGGCGCCGGCGCTGGCGCGGCGCAGGCGGCTGCCAGTGCTGGCGAGGGGGGGGGGCGGCACAGGCAGGGGCTGGCGCTGGTGCGGCGCAGGCGGCGGCTGGATATGGGGCGGCACAGGCAGGAGCTGG
>JAULBY010084531.1:0-30314 GCA_032358315.1 Ophiocytium majus
CGCAAGCCTCGCCAACACGCGGGCAGCCGGGGGGGGGAGAGGGGCGGGACGGAGGGGGAGGGGGGGACCGAAACGCTGAGCAGTTTTCGCAAGCGTCGCCAGCACGCGGGCAGCCACCACTTCCTTGCTGGCGGAGCAGGGAGCGGCGGTTTTGGCGGGACGAGTGCAGCCCAGGGAGCCAGTGATGGCAGTGGTGGCGGTGGCTGCGTGGGGCTGCCAGCGTTGCTGAGCGAAAGAGAAGGTGCGTTGGAGTACTGAGGGGAGCTTCAGCCACCGGTCGCTGGAGGCATGGCCGTGACGCGCACCTTGTTGCATTTTTTTTTAAGCGGGTTTTAAGAAAGAGAGAGTTATGTTGTGGATGGGCGTGGCCGCTAACGGTCTGTCACGCCAAGACGCTGCTCGCGCAGCCCCGTGCCATGTCACATGCACCACAGTGGTAGAATAAGATGGTACAGATGTATATACAGAGGTACATGTTAGTATACATACTCTACTTGGAAGTATGTGTGGACTTGTAATAATATATTCAGCACGCCTTTTCCCAAAACGTGAAACTCATCACTAGTGTGCGGCCCATCACATGTTGCATGGACCTCCGCCGCTTGATGGCAGAGGCGCGTTCAGGGCGTTACATACCACACACTGGTTAGGCAGCACCATCCCATGCCAGCAGCGCTACAGCAGCCACTGGCGTTGGTAGACTAGCGACTTTCCCAAGTTGGCAGTTTCAGCCCTGGCATTTTTAACTGCCGGAGACCCCTGGCAGTACAGTGTAACGGCCAGGCTACACAAAAAACTTTGGTGCGTCCAAGAGACAACTACGTGAGTGCACATGTCTCAGTGCCAGGGCTTCCTGTGATACGCCAGCAAGCACACTACAATGCCACGTATGGTGCACTCGCGATTCAGTGCGGGGTAGTGTCACCCCACTAGCACCCCACACTAAAGCAAGACCCGCACTAAATCAAACAAGGCATTGTATATCGTTTATACAGAATCATGTGGCCAGTGACAGGTCTCTGGGCCCCACATTAAACCGCCTACCGCACTAAATCAAAGCGAACTAAATCGCGAGTGCACTGGAGTGGTTAACTAATTTTATTTTTTTTAATGTTCACGGGTGATTAGTAGGCGAGCGTGGTGGAAAAGGGCACGCCGCCTGTGGAATCCGTGAGCGGTTGTCTGGCCGCTGCCTCGAGATGTCACCACCACAAGGCGCTTGTTATGGGCAGCAGATGTACATTAATTACAGCAGAGCAGGGCTGCATGCGCGGAGAGCATTGCTGCTCCCCTTCGCAGCACTGCTTGCGGGCTGCCGGGAGAGTTGGTGCAAACTGGTGCAAGTAGCGCTTGGTTTCAGCAGAAACAACTACTTCAAGTAGTACTTCAAGCTATTATCGGGCAGAAGAAGAACGGCGGCTCTTGCGGCAACACCAGCCCAATTTGTCACGTCCAGCGCAGAAAATACCTCACTCACATTGTTCGACATGTGCGGTGGCAGGTTCAACGGTGCTTGTGCTTATTGACTCCCCTGGTGTTTTTTCATGACATGTACACTGTGCTAAGGCGATACCCTTGTTTCTTCACAAACAGAAACACTATTGACACTCGTGCTGCAGGTACACGTGTTGCGGGGAGTTTCAGGAGCGAAATCACATGAGTTTGTTGGATGAGGGCACTCATCGGTTGGTTCAACTTCCCGCATGTCCTTGAAGTATGGGCTCATGCATGTCATACAGCATGTGACAGCGGAGGTGATGGCGCGCACACGCTTGGTGGGCTCCAGCATGTGGGTGTCCATTATATATATAATCGTTCATGTTCATGTGCTTGAAGTACCTGGAGTAATTACTTTTTGAAGTAAAATACATCAGAAACAGAGCGCTTAACAGATCTGTGTACATGGTGCAGTGGCTGTAAGGCTGCGCCTAGCCGTTCATAGCCGTGCGCCGCGACTCTGTGTTGGGCAATGCGCTGTATGGCACAAAGCACGGTGCCCAACGGTGACAGGGCTGCTTACTGCCAGAGGCGCAAGAGTGTCTGCACCTGAACTATGTGGTGGTCAGCTGCTGTTGAGATAAACTACAACTTCTGAAATAGGAAAAAAAAGCTGCTGTTTTCTATGCGGGTCAATGACGGCCACTCAGTCCTGCGTCCCGGCTAGCGCGGCCTGGGTTCTTACGCGCCCGCAAGTGCGCATTGATAACTGCTGCTGTAGTAATTACACTTAATGCAAAAAGAGGGGATAAGCTAGCACGACCCCGTTGCTGACAAAGGAAAACGTGAACAGTCACTGCTTTCACATGTAAACAACCCTGACCAGCCGCGTGGTCCGTTCCATGGTTGCAACAAAACGGCACTACAATTGCTCGTTTGGTGCACTACCACTACATGTAGTGCCGAGGGCGACTTTGTGCTGTCTGCAGTGGTGAGCGAAAATAGGAGGCAGGCTTTTAGCGGCCTGTTACACCATGCCGTGTGGTGCAGGGCAGGTGCGAGTAGCCAACCCTGAGCTCCCTGCGTACCAAGACAACACAGTGTCACCGCGCTGTGTTGTGGCAGCTCCTAGCACGCGCCTTAGGGTACCTCAAGTTGTTGCAGAAGTAGTTACTAGGCCAGGCGTGTGCCTAGAGCACTTGAAGTAAATGTTGAAGTAGCACGAGGCCCAGCCTGAAGACATTTGAAGTAGTTATTGAAGTAGATACTAGGCCCAAGCGCGCGGTGTGCGCGGTTGGCGCCTCTGGTGACAGTGCCATTGCCTCGCCCTGCAGCTCGGCTGCACCACCGAAGTCGAAGTGCCGGTTTGGCTGTCTTTTCCCATTGAACGCGTTCACCAACCTTTGCCTTTCACCTTTCGGCTGCACAGGCAATGCAGGTGTTGCCGAGGGCCCTACTGCTGAGCACACCCAGTAAACGCAGAGGGACGCTTGCACACCTCACGCCTCCCAAATCCACTGCTCACTGACGGGAGCACACGTGTGCAATGGATTCCTCGTGTTTGTTAAGAGTCTCGAAGGAACACTTTTATCGCGCAATACATTTCATTGCACTTGCTTTCTTTCATTAACATGTTTGTCTTATGAAATGGGCTAGTACTTCTGAAGTATCAAGTACTGCACACGCCGAGCAGCCCTGCACATGATACATTGACGCCACTGCTCTGCAATCCAATGGACGACTTTGACGGCTGACGCCAAGTAAGTGCCAGCATCTCGCGGCACCCACCACCGCCGACCTCACCGACTGCGGCAGGCCCAGCCGCAAGATGGTGCCCCCCCTGCATGCCCGCGCTCCCCAACAGAAAAACATGAACCAAACTGTCAAAAACGTGTTTTTGAGTGCGGCATGTGTGCTCTCACCTCCTTAGCCAGGGGGTTCTCCATGGTGCCGTCGTCGCTGTCCAGGATCTCGTTGATCCTGACCATGGCCTGCAGGGTGGCGTCCCCCCCCCGCGCCTGCCTAAGCTCAGCCAGTGCCCCCTCCATATCGTCCTCCGCCGAGGCCACCACCACTTGCGCAGCACTGTCCCACTCCCCAACAGTGCCGGCAGCAGCGCCACCAGAGGCGAAAGCTGCGGGCACAGAGCACTCCAGCACCGCCGCACCCGCAATGGTCAGAGCAGCGGCGGTTGCGCCCACGCGGGAGAGGAGCGATGGCGCTGCGCGTTGCTCCTGGTGCTCCTGCGGTGCCGCGGACATGCGCGCTCGTCTCGCCCGTGTTTGTGCATGCCGCAAGTTTGCTGCTGATGCTGCTGCGGCTGCTGCAGGGGAGCGGGCCAGGCTGCTGGGGGCGGTAAAGCACTCGGCAGCAGGGCACACGAGCACCAGGCCCCACGCAACTCGTCGCCACTGCATGGCTGCTGATCGGCGTGTGGCGACCAGCTGCTCCAGCATGCAAGATCGACACAGATTTGGCGCAGGCAAAAGTGAACCTGGTTTTCTGGGGTCGTCGCCAGAAACACGGGCGTTTGACTGTGCCCTGAGTACAGAGGCACCTTGAGACTCCGACCATGTGACAAGGAGCTAGATCGAGAGGAAAGAGGCCCGGCCCGTAACAAGCACACAGACAGGCGCGTCGTAAGCCTCTGTGTAAAGGCGTACATACATGTATTGGTGCCGTCATGAACATGTGTACAGCAAGAGTTGTCGCGCGGCGGCGGCGGCGGCGGCACCGGCGGCACCAGCATGCCAGCCTGCCAGCCAACGAGCAGAGGAGCTACATGCCCGCTCCTCTGCAGACATCGGCAGCGCACTAGGGGTTGATGGCAAAGCCGCCGCCCGTGAAGCGCTTGACGGCCGCGGCGTGCGCCTGCGCCTGCTGGTAGGCGGGGGCGCGCGTCATGGAGTCCTCGTCCTGCGCGCACCCAACATCAAGTTGAAGTACAGTGAACAGTGAGTATAATTAACATGAACTTGAAATACGAACTTGAAGTACAGTTAATCTCAAGTTGAAGAGCAATGAACATGAAGGTGAAGTACAGAAACATGAGGGTGGAGGAGAGTGCGGCCGACCGAGCAGATGCGGTGTCAGTGTGATGAGGAGCCCCTCGCTCCATGGGGGGAGAACACACACACGCTTGCGGCACACCCACAGCAACACCGTTGGTACAGTAAAGTGCACAACCGAGCAACGGTCCAGGCTGGCGGGCTGAGGGGGCGGCATGCGCGTTTTCGGCAGTGCATGCGGCATTGCAGTATGCGGGAGCGCCCGCCCTGACCTTGAGCTCCCTTAGCATCTGGTCGCGCCGCTTCTGCTCGTAGTACTTGCGCTTGACATCCTGCGGCCGCCAGAACGAGAGACGCGCAGCCGGCGCATGGCTGAGCTCAGCGCATGCGTTGGCAGCCAAGGGGCAGCGCTTGGCAGCATGCACGCTGCCAGAAGCCAGGCGGCGTGTTTGCATCACCGCATATACTGCACCCTGGTGCTGAGCAGTCTAGGTTGTTCACTCAAGTGTACATACGGCAGCCCGCTCCTCATGTGCCCTCACTCATGTGCAGAAAGAGGGGGGGGGGACTGCCAACAATGGGTGATAAGCGCAGTTGCTGGCACGGCAGCTGGGGGCAACAGGCCTGGCCCACGCCTGTGGCATCGTTTATGCACCTAGGCAAAACCAGATTGTGCACACCTTACAGCGGCCGGCATGTACCCTTGTGGGCCGATGGCACTTCTGATGTATGCAAGTTGGGTTGCGGCCACGCGACTGTATGCCATTGATGCCGCATGCACGGTGCATTTATGGCTTTATCGTGCCCACTTTCAGCAACACAGACTGGCTTTCTAGGTGCACACAAGGCAGGGGGTTTACGTAGCACTTGAAGTAGTACGCAGCTCCACAACCCAAATCGGCGGCAGAGCCAAGCACGGACGCTCACCTGCGCCTTGCGTCCGGGCTGCTCCACCTCCTATTCAAAGCGAAAGAGACCTATAAAGGCTGCTAAGCCCAGATACTGCCGTGGCTGGGGCAAAATGCCACGCCAAAGCCTGTTGAAGTTGCAGCTCTAAAACTGACTGCATATACGGCTGTATACCATGGCTTTCTCATATGCGTTTCTGACACCACGTAGCTGTTACACCAACACTACAGCAGCGCCATCGCGCAGTTCGTCCTGTTTTTCTGCGCAGGTTTGCGGAATCCCGCCCAGATTCAACCCGAATGGCTCACCTGCGCCTCGCGCCCGAGCCGCTCCATCTTGTACTTGAAGTTGCAGCTCCCAAACTGATTGACATACTTCAAGTACTTGAAGTAAACGGTTGTATAACTTCAACGCCGTACATTTACGGACTTCCACAACCCAAATCGGCTGCACGGCAAAGCACGGCGGCTCACCTGCGCCTCGCGTCCCAGCCGCTCCATCTCGTACTTGAACTCGTTGACCTGTGCCTGGCTCATGTTGAGCTCCGCCGCCATGGCCTTGAGCTGCCTTGTCTTCTCCTTGAGGCTGCGCACGGGCGCCAAGAGCATTCATCGTGATACACAGTGGGTGAGATGATTTCATGAATCATTATGTACATAGTTGTACCGTATACTTCCGAAGAACAGGGGTACATGTGCATACACACATGCATGTCGATATGCTAAAAGTATGTACCTAACCGGTACTTCAGAAGTACTACTGTTTCTATTACTTCAGAAGTAGTATTTCTGAAGGACGGTACTTCTTCCTACTTAAAGTATACACTACTACAGCATAAACAACACTGTGTGTAGACGTGTGCATGTACCACAAAGGGAAGGAGGTGCCAACAAAGAGCAACCAGGAAAAACAAGCATGGTTCTCCGTTTCTGCCATGCTACAAGGGGGGACGGGGTGCGCTGCCGTGGACCTGTGAGCGCTCTGGAATCTCTGCGGCCCAGCTGGTGGTATAGCGCCACCCATTCTGCTCAGCAGGCCCGCTGCACCAAGCAACGCCAAAGCACTCACCGCTGCTAGTATCTGAGATTGCACATACGACCGCCCTCTCCGCAAGGCATTTCGTAAGTGCAAGGCAACATCACACACTCGAAGTACTTCAACTTGAAATAGTACCTAAAGTAACACCTGAAGTACTTGACATACTTCAGGAAGCACATACACATACTGTGAAGTGTCGTGCATACACTACCACCTCACAGCCCCCCCCCACCTGTCCTTGGCTTGGTGAAACCCATGTACAAGCTGTCTTTCTGTTTGCAGCTTTGGCATACGGCAGCAGCCCCGTGTCTTTGCCAGCCCCTGTGGGGGTGTGGTAACTGCAGAAGACTCTGGCTGGAAGCATCACCTAGCCTGGTGCTGGGTGAGCTGCTCTGCAAGGTCTGTTTGCACTTGTGGGCGTGCAAGAACCCAGGTCGTGCAGCCGGCGTGAGGCAATGTCCGTGTGTAGACCCATGTAGACATACTTCAGAGTACTTGCAGCTCTGAGTAGTATGTAGCACAAGCTCTCTCTCTCTGTACTGTGGCCCTGGCACACGGCATCAGCCCCTGTGGGCGTGCGGCAACTCTGTCTGAAAGCCCCTCCTGGCCTGGTGTCCGGTCGTCATTATACACAGTAGGTGCCATATACTGGCTAGAACTAAAGTATACTGTGTGTGTGTGCGTGCACACATGCATGTGGTGCGTGTTTGAGAATGCATGGGTACCAAGAAAGAAGCAGGTGGCAACAAGAACACTGAAGAAAAATGCCTCACCTGGCCTGGTACACGGTCAGCTGCTCCGCGACCTCTGGCCCCGGCTGCCGCGCCAGGATGGCCTTGATCTCCAGGTACAGCTTTTGCTTCTCCTGCGCACCGCACGCGGTGGCAGGCACAACAGCGTCGGCTCGGGTTACAGTGGTGTTACAGTGGTGTGGGGCGCTGATGAACGCCGCGGCAGAGGCAGCAAGGCGGCACGTCATTGGTGTGAGGTGCTGGCCGGCATTGCACGAGCCCTACAAAAAAAAAAGTGGGATGGAACGACTCTTTGGTAGACGCATCGAGCCGAGTTTGGTGCTGGACGCCGTTGTCAGAAGGGAGGTGTGACCGGTGTTCCTGGTACCGCTGGAGCTGCCTGGTGAGCGCGCAAGCCCCAGGGCGTCCTGCTGCCTGCATACTAACAGTGAGTCTATTTTGACACACGGCGACTTGGTGCAAGCCGAGCGAAGCACTGCGTACTGAGGAGCGGAGTGGACGGTGCGCTGTCAAGGACATGGCACCTTGCGGTTGCAACAGGCTGCGAAGCACGTCGCTGCGAGCGCCACCAGTGGTCCGCCTGCCACACCGCGGTCGCTCAACACACCCCGCCAGCGAGTGCCAGAGGCTCTCCACGTTGAGATGAGAGAGTGCGCGTTGGAGGGGCACACACCTGCAGCAGGAGGTCCCGCTCCACCACCTCCTCCGTCTTAGCAATGAGGCGACGCTGCAGCGTCTGCACCTTTTGTATCATCTCGAACATGGCGGGGTCGCTGCCCTCGAGCTTGCGCCACCGGTGGACGTTCATGGGGTTCTCCAGCTCTGCACACGCGCGCGAGAACGCACCAGTCGCACACAGGCGCGAGGGGTGACCGCGCCGCGCAGCATCCGTTTGTGCGGCGCTCACTTCAAGATGATGCATCAATTACTTGCAACATCTCCTGTCACCACTTTTTCTTCACAAGCATTGATTGCTGCTGGGCTGGCCGTTCATGGGGTTCTCCCGATCTGCACGCGGCACACACCGCCACACCCGATGACAAAATAGCAGGTCAGAAAACGAGCGCAAGGGGTCAGTGCGCTGGCGTAGCAGCCGCTCGCGGCGCCAGTTATGTGGGTGAGGCTGCCTGCGAGGCGGCAGCACACACGCGCCGCCCGTGCATTCCTGGGTCAACTGCGCCCAATCTCACAGTCTTTACAAGACTTCGAAGTATGAGGGACGTTCATGGGGTTTTCCAGCCTTGCGCGCGTCACATGCCGCGTCCAACAACAAAACGTGGGTTCGAGACAGACACAAGGGGTCACGGCACTGGCGCGGCGAGTGCCCGCGCGGCGCTAGCTTCAAGACAATGCACCCACATCTTCAACAATACCTTCAACAACTCCCATCATCACTTGTACTTTGAAAAGCGTCTACTGCTGCTGGGCGGACGTCCGTGGGGCTCTCCAGCTCTGTGTGCACACGCCACGTGCCAGAACGCGGGTCGGAAAGGAGCGCAAGTGGTCACACCGCTGGCAGCACAGCTGCCCGTGGCTGCCCATGCCGCGCGTGCGGTGCCAGCCCTGCCTGTTTGTGTGTGTGTGTGTGTGTTTTATTTACTTGGGTCGTGTGTCTCTTACCCTCGCTGAGGGCCTTGACCTTGGTCTTCTCCTGCAGCAGCTCGCGCCGCATGTGGAGCGCCTCGCGCTTGAGCTCCTCCACCTGCGGCCGCCAGTGTTTATTATGGCAGCATTTGCATGTCAGTCAACCATCAGGCATGAATGCATGTACATCAAGAAGTATTAAGCATATACTACTACTAGTAGTACATGCATGTGGTATATACTAGCAGGTACACATAGTATGTATGCATACTGGAACTACACAAGAAGTAGATGTGCTTCGAAGCGCATGCATGCTGCCTCGCGCGTGAGATACTGCCTCGCGCTTGAGCTCCTCCACCTGCGGCCGCCACTCAATGACACGCACATTGCAATATTTCACACGCCAGTATTTACTCTCTACAAAGAGTGTGATATACAGTATATGCCCAGCTTACTATTATGGGCAAGGGAATGATGAGGTCTTATGCTGGGGGGGGTCTTGCACTCCGATACTACGGTAACTGTACCTGAGTGCTGGAGTTCTTGCAGAGGGCGAGGTCCCTTGCGAGGTCCTGGGCCTTGAGGCGTAGCGTGCGCAGGTCCACCATGCGCTGCGCATAGCTGGCCTCACCCTGCTCAGCGCATGAAATTTCACACATTGACGGGGGGTTGCGCTGAGCACAGGGTGCAGACACGTGCTGTTGTCCACATGTGAGGGGGGCGCAGGCACACATGCTGCTGAGCAAACATAGTTCACACTGATTGGGGTTTGGGGTGGTGGTGGACGCACACACAAGCATCTGTATTCCGCATTGATGGGGTTGTGCTGAGCACACGCACATGCTGCTGAGCACACATGGCCCAAATTGACAAGGGTTGCGCTGAGCATACACACATGCTGCTGAGCACTCGTAGACCATACTGCCACAGTTGTGCTGAGCACACTGCTAAGCACGCACGTCCGCACTGACATGGTTGTGCTGAGCACACACACACATGCTGCTGCTGAGCACGCGTAGACGACAGTACGCGCGCGGGAGGCGGGGGGCCGCGTCTGCGGGCGCGCCCCGCCGCCTCCTCGAGCTTCTCATGCAGCAGGGCGGGCTCAGCAGATGACACAGCGCTTTGCGGCCGGCATGCTCGCGCAGCAGAAAAGTGGCTAAGGTGCGCGTCGCTTGCCTTTGCAAGCGTGCTCTGCTGTATCTTAAGCTTCTCGTACAGGAGCGCGAGCTCGTCGTTGCGCCGGATGAGCTGCGTCCCCAGGATATCGCGCTCGTTAATCACCTGCACGCGGGGGGCGCGTGATCGTGCACGTGCGCGCGCACAGGTTATGGTATGCCGCACGTAATTGTATACACTCTGAAGTATTTTGTGCAGCAGCCGCGGTGTCAGCGGGGCGCCTTTGGTACCCGGCCCGCCACATCCCGACAGGCCTGTTGGCCTCCGGCTTGTGAAAAATCTGGGAGGGGAGGACGCATGCGGCTGCCACCCGCGGCGGTGGGCGGGGCACCCGGCAGGTGCACACAGTTGCTTTCATGTGTGTCTCTATGCGAGGGAGTGCAAGTGCCGGCTGCTGTGGTGGGAATGCTGCTTGATATGTTTTGGCTGTGTCAGGGGGGGCACGCACCTGGTCGTACTCCTTGCGCTGGCGCAGCGCCTCCTCCTCCATGCGGCGCAGCATGGACGACAGACGCCGCACCTCCGCGTCCTGCTCGCCACGCATGAATTCACATGAATTTAACATGAATTTGTATTAGTTTCCACACACGCTCATGCGTGCACAGATGATATTGGCATGCGTGCAGCGTGGAGGACAGCCGTCGCGCCTCCGCGTCCTGCGCCAGACGCCACACACGAATTTAACATGAATTTAAGATGAATCCTCATTACATGAGTTACGCACACGCGCTTATGCGCGCTTATGTGCGCACATGATGTGGGTACGCGCGCAGCGTGGGCGACAGCCGCCGCAAACACACATGAAACTCACATACATTCACATGAATTTACACACGTTGCCTGCACAGGGAGGGGGCGATCTCGCGTGTTGCGCCGCAGCTGCTTGTGAATGAATGCATGGCGCGGGAGACTTTGGCGACACACAGGCGGCGCACCGATCATAACAACTCGTGCACACACCCTGAGGGGTGAAGCACAGGTGTGTTGCGCTCACCCTTCTACTTGTGAATGACGCCATCGTTGGACTCTTTCGAGTTTAGACTCATACTCGTACTCGTACACACTGCCACTCGCTCAGTCTATCACTCATCGCACGCACGGGGGCAGGTGTGTTGTGCTCACCCACCTACTCGTAAAGGACGCCGTCATTGGACTCTGAACTCACACCGACACCTGTCAGCCATCGGCTGAGCGTGCTGCAGCTGACCTTGCTTGTGGATGACATTGTCATTTCACGTGTCACTCATACTCATACAGTGAGTCATACTCATACTCATACTCACTGCCGCTCACTCGCTCTAACCCATCACACACGCGGCGGCAGGAGCGATCGCGGCATGTCACGCCAGTCACGATGACTCCTGCGCACGCACACAGGGGCTTGTGACTGCGCCACACACACGCACGGTGGAGCGAATCGCATCTGCTACTCAAACTCATACTCATACTCACCTGCTTGTGGATGACGTCGTCATTGGACTCCAGCAGGCGGCGCTTGCGATCCATGTCGGTGCGCACCTGCACCTGTTACACATACTCGTACTTGTACTCATACTCATAGTCACCTGCTTGTGGATGACGTCATCGTTGGTCTCGAGCAGGCGACGCATGCGGTCCATGTCCGTGCGCATCTGCTACTCATATGACTCATACTCATACTCATACTCATAGTCACCTGTTTGTGGATGACGTCGTGGTTGGACTCGAGTAGGCATGCGGTCCATGTCGATGCGCATCTGTTACTCATACTCATACCCATACTCGTACTCACCTGCTTGTGGATGACGTCATCGTTGGACTCGAGGAGGCGGCGCATGCGGTCCATGTCTGTGCGCATCTGCTCGCGCTGCTTGTCTGCGCGCTGGTGGTCAAAGTGCTCCTTGACCAGGGCATGGTCCTTGGCGGTGATCTCCTCCTGTGAGCACAATGTGTATACAAAGTATGAAAAATATGCATATGTATAATGCAGCGGAATACTCAAAACCACGCGGTGCATACTAGTAGTATACATTTTTGGTCAGAGCGCATAACGGTAGTTTATGCTACTGTAGTCATTGACCAGCGTGTGGCCCTTGGCGGTGATCTCCTCCTGTGAGCACGGGAGCACAAATATAAACAACATGTACATCATATGTACATGCAGTATATGTGTATGCAGCAGTATACTACCACATGGTGTACACAAGTAGTTGCATTCATTTGCACGTGCGGGCGGACAAGGGCCCATGCCATGCATGCCAGCACGCTCGTGGCAACGACACCTGCGCAGCAGCGTGTACACACAAATTCACAACTCTGAAGACGCAGGAGGCAGGCCTGAGCCGCCAGCAGGCTAGTGTACAGTTTTGGGTCAGGGCGTGTAACGTTTTTTTTTTTTTTCCTTAGGTCAATTATGTATTTATTTAATCCTTTAAAGTTCATTTAAACTGTACCATAATCCTTGACCAGCGCAAGGTCCTTGGCGGAGATGTCCTCCTGTGAGCGCGGGAGCGGCAATTCAGTGTGTAACTTGGCGGTACAGTGCACTCGTGATTTAGTTCGCTTTGATTTAGTGCGGTATGCGGTTTAATGCAGGGTCCAGAGGCCTGGCACAGACCGCATGATTCTACTTCAAGTACACACAATGCCCTACTTGATTTAGTGCGGTGTTGCTTTAGTGCGGGGTGCGGCAGGGTCGACACTACCCCGCACTAAATCGCGGGTGCACCTGTCTAAGTGCGCTGCTACATTGGTGGTACAATGCGGCAGCACGCTGCATGCGCGATGCCCTCCTGCAACCGCACGGGGGTGACGCATACGACAGCCCATATGATGCAGCGAAACATTGGACACTTCAAGTAGATACTTGAAGTAGATACACAACACATACACATGTACTTCAAAGTTTGTGTGTGGTAGTGCAACGCAGCGCTCGGTGCACAGAATACATAATGTCAGGGGCGGCAGGTGCGTGCAGCGAGACGAGCGCAGCCAGGCAATGCGGGTGCCAGAGGCAAACGGTGCTCTGGTCATGTGGGCGGGATAATGTTTCTTGTTGCTTGCGCGGTCCCCTACCTTGAGCTGCTCGATCTGGTGGTTCATGATCTTGAACTTGCGCTTCATCTCTGCAATCTCGTCCTGCGCCTCAATGAGCGACTTGGAGTACAGGTTGCGGTCGGAGCGGACGCTCTCGTAGAGCTGCTGCTGCTGCTTGAGCTTGCCCTCCCACTCCACAACGCGCTTGCCCAGCTCGTTGATCCTCATCTCGCGCAGCTGCTCAGCAGCAGCAGTGGAATTGTCCGTGGCGGGCAGCGGCAGCACAGGGGTCAAAAGTGCACTGAAAAATACAGACGTACATGTAGACTTATTTGTAGACAAAGAATGATCTCAAAATTAGATACTTCCCGTTCATCCGCATGTCCCGTAGCTGCTCAGCAGTAGCAGTGAAATTGTCCGTGGCGTGCGGCAGCAGTGCAAGGGTCAAAGGTGCACTGAGAGATCACTTTGACAAAGCAGAAATTATGCGTTTCATTGCGTGTTCCAGCCACTCGGGCATCGCCACCTCGGACGCGTACAGCGGATACTGATGTGTCTGCATAGACTTGAGACTTACCTGTAAATATATACCAAGTAGACTAATGCATAAATGTAGATTCTTTTTACAGAGAGATACAGCTCCTTGATCCGCATCTCCCGCAGCTGCTCAGCAGCAGCAGTGGAAACGTCCGTGGCGCGAGGAAGCAGCGCAGGGGGTCAGAGGTGCAAGATGTGCGCTTGAAAGTCAACATATCACCACTTGTAGTGCAACAGATAGACGCTCGTCATCACGCGTTAAAGCCACTTGCCCCCCCGTCACCTGGCTACCATACAGGGGAAACTGGCATGTATAGGGGGCGATCACGCCGAAGGCTGAGCAGTTTTTGCGAGGGCCACCAGGTGCGCAATCAGCAGCCGTGTCGCTTCTGTGGTGACAGCGGCGCTGCTGCAGGCGCACGGAGGCTGCACGCAGGCTGGGCCATGGAGAGCCCGCCCACCCTCCCTTCTTTGGCCCAGGGGGGGGAGCGGTTTGGTGCGTGTGTGTGTGTGTGTGTGTGCCTTTTTGTGCCCCTTTTTCTTTGCAAAAACTGCACAAGCTTTTGATATCACCGTGTGCCGGACGTTGATGCGCATCTCCCGCAACTGCTCAGCAGCAGCAGTGGAAATGTCCGTGGCGGGCAGTGGCGGGGCAAGCGAGAGGTGCAGAGGCGCGCTTCAAAGTGAACAGCCCACTTGTACTAGTGTTGGTAGTAACGTAAATAAACGCCTGTCATCGCGTGTTGCGGCCGCTTGGTCACTGTCGCCTGCAGGTACACACTAACACAAAAAACTTAAGACGAGTACTGCTGCTGCTGGGACTTATCCTAGGAAGTACATACTTTATAAACTTCTGAAGTGATGAACACATGCATGTGGCTGCTAAGACCCCCCCTCTCACCTTGACGTCCTCCAGCGCCTGCAGGTACATGGCGCGCGCCTCGCTCAGCTCCTCTCCAAACTTCTCGCGCTCGCGCTCCAGTCGCGCCGTGTCCTTGCGCCCGCGTGCGACCTCCGACTGCGCGCGACACACGTAAACAATGTCATGCGTTTTACATGTGTACACGTGTACATGTAGATGGATATTTGTTGTGGTACTCTTATTACACTCCGCTTAGGACGCGGAAAGCCCTTCGCACATGGTGCGGGCGACCAGAAAAAGGGATCACACAGGTAGCGAAAAAGCTGGCAATGCTCAGCACTGCGTACTCTGAGGGAAGCCTGGCATGTTGCCAGAGCACTACTCTAATGGAGTACAGCCCCATGTGGCACATGGCGCAAGTTTGCACTGTGTGTGTGCGCGCGCGTGTGGAGGGGCGCGGTGTCCTTGCGCCCGCCCGCGACCTCCGACTGCGCGCGACACAGGTAGTTTTACTTAACTCAGTATTTACAAATGATGTCATGTTGTTCACATATATTTCAGATAGTCGATGTGTGTGTGTGTGTGTGTGTGTGCGCGCATGTGGTGGGCGGGTGCAGCATCCCGGCGGCCACGCGCGCCCTGTGAGACGGCGCGGCTGCGCGTGTGTGTGTGGAGGGGGGTATCTGACGCTTTTCAGCTAATCTACCAATCCCCTTTTATACCTGTCAACTTGCTTAACCTAGCTTCAACTTCACAACTTCAACTTCTGCTAGGTGGCACGGGCGGCCGTGCACGCCAGCCGCGCCATGTTCCTTGCTGCAGCGGCCGCGGCAGCTTGCGGACAGGCCCCAGCAGCAGGAGTTAGAAGTTGTTAAGTTGAAGTTAGGTGAAGCTGGCGGCGCACAACGGCGCTGTGCGTGCGTGCGGCTCCTGGTGGTCGCTCACCTTGTAGCTGCAGAGCTCCGCCTCGAGGCTGCTGATGATCTGCTCCTTCTCCTTCATGTCATCCTCCTGTACGCGCGACCGCTCCTGTGGTGGTGCGTCAATGGGCGTGGCGGCATCAGGCGGCGGGGCGGCGGAAGACGCTTTGTTCAGCAGCAGTTAGCAGCAAGAGCAGCGGCCGCAGCGGCAGCAGCGGCGGCGGTGGCAGCCGCAGCAACAGCGGCGGCAGCAGCGCCGGCAGCGGCAGCAGCGGCTGCAGCGGCGGCGGCAGCGGCAGCAGCGGCGGCGGCGGCGGCAGCAGCAGGCGCTACCGGGCCCGTTGCACAGGGTGGCGCCAGGCGGCGGCACCCACAAGGAGGTGATTGCGGTGAGCAGAAGGCAGCCCATGAGTCACTCTGGCTGGTGTGGTGCCAGTGTCACTTTGGTATTACAAAGCCCGCTGGTGCGCGTGCGTGGCCGTGGGTGCCATGGCAGTGTGCGCACAATCCGTGCTACAGTGGTGCTGCCCGCGCGGTGCGCACCTCGGCCCTCTTGGTGGCCAGCTGCTGCAGCCCTCTCTCGCGCTCCGCGGCCTGCAGGAAAAACACGCACAAACACAGCGCGTTGCGTAACCGGCGTCAGGTGTGCATGCGGCGGAGGGCGGTGCCTGTCAGGGCCTCAGCGCGTGGCGCGCAGCGCAAGCGGGGCATTCATGTGTCCTCCCGAGAAAGCGCGCAGCGGACGCGCGTCTGCGCCTGCGCCTCCGTGTGGTCGCCGCTCTCTCTGCGCCTCCGAGCGCACAGCCAGCGACAGCACATGAGACGGCATGCCATCCATGACAGCGCCCGTCGGCGACGCCGGCGCACATGTTCCCGAGCACTGGCGCAGCGTGTTGCAGTAAGCAAAGAGGGACATTGTCCCAGCCTGCCCGCTCGTGCCCCTGTGATGACCGGTGCAGGCGCCGCCGCGCGTGCTCCGTTCGCACGTGCAGGAGCCACTCAGCGCTAGCAAAAGGCTGGTGTCAACCAGGGGGGTACACCACACCGCGGCCTGGCAATACCTGGGCTCAGCACTCTCTTGACTCCCCGATCGGCGCAACAAGCGACGGCAATGCTGCTGCAAGTGTTTCTGCTCGCACGGGCGAAAAACCTACCGGCATGCCGCCGATGCACAAGGCGTGCCGGCATTAGAAGGGCGGGCGCAGCAGTCGCTCGCCTCCACCTCCTTAGGGTGCGCCTCTTCGCGCCGCCGGAACATGTCCAGCTAGTATTATATACTTCAGAAGTACTTGCCTTATTTTGGTACACTACTGAAGTACTCATAATGGAGGTATGAGGTATACAAAACAGGTTGTGGTTCCGGTATTCGAGGGTCCTTACGGCAGCCAATGCACACACTGCGAAGCAAGGCATGCCAGAACCAAAGGGGAGCCGCGGTCTCTGGAGTGAAAAGTGCGACAAGATTTGGAGCAGACAAACAGTGACGTAGCACCGGAGTTTTGCTCACCTCCACCTCCTTTCGGTGCGCCTCCTCGCGCCGCCGGAACATGTCCAGCTCCCCCTGCAGGCCGCGTATCTCCAGGTGCGCCTCCGCCAGCGGCGCCTTGGACGCGTCGTACAGGGTCTGCTCAGCACACGAGGGTGTCACACGTTGGCCGCCCCAAGAGCAGTCATCAGACAAAGTACCTTTACGGTGCGGTACCGGGTGTACACGCGTACTTCAGTAGTGTATTGTGTATATACTACTACTACTGCAGGACATGTATACGTATACATCTACACTTCTATGATGCGATTTATACATACTTCAGAAGTACACAGTAAGTGCCTTGTCGCAACATTGTTTTTTTTTGCTGGCATGGTTTACAAGCCATGGCACTGTCTAGGTTTAGAGACTTTGATGACGCGTCATACAGGGTCTGCTCAGCACAAGTGTGCCCGCCCCCCCCAAGGAAAAAACACATCAGAAACAGTGTGTGCCCAGTGCGAGTAGGGTGGGGGGTATCTGATGTTGACCAGGTGGGTAAGTCACCGCATGGCATCTGGCCTGGCATTCTGCCGCAGCCATGGCAGTATATGGGTTTTGCATCAATTCGGATTTCTTGCATATGCTTTGTCACAGCACTGCACAATGGGGCACCCAGCGCAGCGGGCAAGGGGGGTGGCTTGTGAACGACCTATCAGCCACACAGCCATGGGAGCCTTCACGTACTCTGATGACAGCGTGTGTTACCAGGCCTCAGTAGCGCTCACAAGTGCATCCGCCTTGCCGCGCGCCAGGTTCAAGTGATGTCATAGCTACTTCAACTTTTACCTCAACTTGAAGTACTGGCCTCCACCATACCCGAAACTCACGCGTGTTCCGTGCCACTGTAGCGGCAGTAGCGAGCTCAGTTGTGGCACCCGCCGCGCGCGCCGATTGTACAGTTAAATTTGGGTCCGGTGTTGGCGGGGGGGCTGGGCGCTTTGGTGCCATGCGGCACTGGTAGTACCTTGTAGACCGCTACGGTATGAGTACTATTCGACATCATAAACCGCACCCCATGTGCACAGGGCTTTCCGCGCCCCGAGCGGAGTTCAATAAGAGTACAGTCATTGCTGAGCGTGGTGCCATTCAACGCCACACTGCAGCTTGTGCGAGTGAGGGGATATAATGCTAACACGCATACACACTGGGCAATGGAGCTGTGTCGGCCAGCTAGGCCTAAGACTAGGTGACGCCCCGCAGCTATTCTAACTCTGGCTCCGCACCAGCCTCTGCACAAGGCTGGTGGCACTCCACACTTGCAATCCGTAACTGGTGGCAGTTACGCTGTAACTGCCGCCCACCTTGAACTTCAACTTCTCCGTCTGCTTGTGGGCGCACTCCACGCGGCGCTCCCACTGCACAGCTTTCTAGTGCGGCAGGTGGCCGACACACTGTAACTGGCAGTTACACTGTAACCGCAACCCACCTTGAACTTCTCCGTCTGCTTGTGCTCGCGCTCCACGCGGCGCTCCCACTGCACGATCTCCCCCTCCAGCTTGATGGCATCGTCCGCGCGCGACTTGATGGCGCGCTCCTGCACACGCACACGCACGGCGCCGCCACCATTTGGCAGGCACAGCGACGCACTCATTCGTCAGTACAGGGACACACACCGGGGAGCCACCATGCGCGCCTGCGCGCAGCTGCAGCAGATGGCAAGGTGCTTGACGCTGGCGAGCGGTGGCGCCACCAGCGGACACACGCCGGACCCATACTGCTGTGCAGCAGCGACACGCCGCTGTCCACCGGCTCTCTCAGCGCCAGCAGCACCCGCCGCCGCCGCCGCCGCTGCGCCTCCCCCGCGGTCGCCGCCGTCGCCGGCCGCCGCAGCAGCAGAGGCGGTGGTAGGAAGGGCCCCAAGGGGCGCACAAGTCGCGTAAATGCAGCCACAGCAGACAGCAAGGTGCTTGGCGCTGGCCAGAGACTGAAAGAATGGGGTGATGACAATGACTCGCTGCCTTTTGACACATACGCCCCAAGCTGAGCGGTTCTGTGCGTGTGCTCGGCAACACAAGGAAATTTGTGCGCATGTATATACTTCTGACAGTGTCATGTACTACTACAGTAGTTTACTTGTAGTACTATGCCTGTACATACATGTATAAACTTCAAGTATTTGCCGTGGGCACGTGACGGCGCTGACTCACCGCCTCTGCCACATCCGCCTCGAGCTGAGCGTTTCTGCGCGTCTGCTCATGCAACGCGGGGAAAAAGCTCTACAACCATGGCGACGGCACTGTATACTATGCATGTACGTACTTCGAAGTATGTTTGCCGTGGGGGTTGCACATGACGACAATGCCTCACCGCCTTTGCCACATCCGCCTCGAGCTGGGCGTTCCTGCGCGTCTGCTCGTCCAGGTCCTCCGACAGCTTCTGTGTGCGCCCGAAGAGCGCATCGTAGTCGTGGAGGTACTTCTCCATGGTGCCACGCGCCTGCCGCACCGCCACAGCAGCATTGACAGTAGAGGTGGCAGCGGCGGCGGCAGCCGCAGCAGCAGCGGTGAGCTCTAGCTCGGTGTCCCCACCGGTAGGGGCCGTCACCCTGGGCTGACCCGTGCAACGGGCTGAACAAATACATGTGCTTGCTCCCGGCGCCGTGCCGCGTGTGCCACGGCAGTGAGCCGCCTGGGGGGGCATTGATAGGTGCCGCTGTGGTCATCGCACACCTGAACAGCTGCTACAACGATCAAGCATAGTCATGCAACACCGTAGGATGTGTGTTTCCTACCTCGGCCAGCTGCTTCTTGAGGCCGGTAGACGCCTGTTGCACGCGCGCGACCTGGAGTGTTGGCGTGCGCGGCGGCAGCAGCAGCGGCAGCGGCGGCAGACCATGTTCAGCAGCAGCAGCACCAGCAGCCGCAGCAGCAGCAGCAGCAGCAGCAACAGCAGCAGCCGCAGCAGCAGCAGCGCACCGGCAGCCGCAGCAGCAGCAGCAGCCGCAGTGTCACGCAGCATCTTCACTTGCCGCACTGGTGCTGCATCCTTGACCCTCCCTCAGGGGTAGTGGCCGGCGCGTGCAGGTGGTGGTGTCACATACTTCAACTTCAATATTCAACTTCAACTTGAAGTAGTGATATGGCATCTCAGTGGCGCAAGTAGTCTTTGTTGGCAATCGTACTGTGCAGCATCCTTAGCCCTCAAGGGTAACGAGCGGCAAGTGCAGGGTGTGGTGCTACCTGGTGTTGGCCACGTAGGTAAATCACCCCACAAGCTTTGTCCTCCTGGCACTTTTCCCCAGCCACGGCAGTGTCTGGTCTGAGCAACGCATCAGGGTTCTCGCAGTATTACAATTGTTGACAACACACGGGATTGAAGTCATGGCTCACCTCCCAAACTGCAGCACTCTGCGGCGACTGCATTTGAAAATAACCACCATGCTGACGCAAGCTGGTCGCTGCAATTGTTGCCATTGATCACCACACACACGGCGGGGGTGAGGTCATCATGAGCACATGTGTGTGCGGGTGCGGTGGTGCGCAGCGCACTCTCACCTCCTGTGTCATTTCGTCGTTTGCCAGGGTCTTGGAGTCCAGCCGCAGCCGCAGGTCTTTCAGCTCCTGCTCAGCAGACAACACCAGCAACCGTCATGCTCAGCAGCAGCAGTGCTCAGCAGCAGCAGTGCTCAGCAGCAGCAGTGCTCAGCAGCAACAGCAGCAACAGCCACGCTCAGCAGCAGCAGCAATAGCCATGCTCAGCAGCAGCAGTGCTCAGCAGCAGCAGTGCTCAGCAGCAGCAGTGCTCAGCAGCAGCAGTGCTCAGCAGCAACAGCAAGGGCCGCGCACGCCCCACACTGCTGCATTGATCTCTATACGCACCACATGCACACACATATACATGTACTTAAGAAGCACCGGGAAGTATATAATACTAGTAGGACATCACATACATCGGTACTTGACGTACATGTGTAGCAGCACATGCGTATTTTTTCCGAAGTACTACACAAGTAAGTGCGCGTCTACACTGTACGGTTGTGGCTTTTATGTAGCAGCCATGCACATCTTGTCCAGGCGGTCGCGCCGGCGCTGCCTGCACGCAGCCTTGTTGCCCTCCTACCACTCATAGATGTACGTGTACTACGCACAATGCATGCGTGCCTGCAAAAAAAAAATGGTACCGTAGCTTTCATGCTTTCATGCGAGTTCGTGCACATGTACTTCTATGAATGTGCTGTGTAGCTTGCACGTAGGCGGCGGGCACAAATCTTGTCCAGGCGCTCCCGACGGCACCGCGTGCGAGCAGCCTTCCTGTCTTCTTGCCATTCATACGTGATTGCACACTTCTTGAAGGACTTACTACGGTCACACATCCGTTCCTCTTACTCCGAAGCATAAAACATAAGGCACTACTAATAGTGGTACACTATACCTGTCATGCAGGCGCTGTACTTCGAGTATGCGCAGGTATGACTTAGCACAATATACTTGTTGAAGTGGCTTTCATGTAGACGGCGGCACACACCTTGTCAAGGCGTTCGCGGCGGCGCTGCTCGCGCGCGATCTCATTGTCCTTAGCGCAGATGACATCGCGCGCCTCCGCCAGGGCCGAGTCCTGCGCGTCGCGCTCCTCCTGCACACGACAGTTTCATTTCGGTTTCATTTCGATTACAGTGAGCCCTACGGTTCAGGCGCCTCCTGCAAATGACAGTTTGATTTCGGTTTCATGGGGGAGGGGGGGGATGGCACAGACACAGAGGCAGCGGCGGCCAGGCTCACAGGTGCCTGCAGCAAACGGTGCTCAGCAGCAGAGCCACAGCTGCATACGCCCATTCAATAGAGTGCTTCTGTGCGCTGCAGCAGCAGCAGTGACGGCTGCAGCGGCAGCGTGACGGTGGTGGCAGCGGCAGCAGCGCTCAGCAACAGCAGCAGCAGCAGCAGCAGCAGTGACGGCGGCAGCGGCAGCAGCCGCAGCAGCAGCGATGGCAGCAGCTGTACCCGGCAGCAGTGCTCGGCAGCAGCAGTGCTCAGCAGCAAAGCTCGGCAGCAGCAGGGCTCAGCAGCAGACTCACCTGCAGCGCGGTGTGCGCGGAGCTCAGCTCGCCCAGCTGCGCCTCGAACATGCGCAGCGTCTGCGCCTGCTCCTCGGTGCGCTGCGTCAGCTCGTCGCGCACCTGCGTCCACGCCACGCCGCAGCCACGCACAGCAGGAGGCAGCAGCACAGCAGTGCGCCACCGGGTCAAATTAGCGCACTCTCACCAGCAGAGCCGGGAAAGGCGGCAGCAGAGGCGCAACAGCAGCGTCTGGGCCGGCTCCTCCGTGCGCTGCGTCAGCTCGTCGCGCACCTGCCCCACGCCACACCGCAGGCACAGACGCACGTGCATATATGTATACGGTACTAGTATTTTACAGCAGCAACTAAAATTATTGCAGTTGCAACTGGAAATAATTTTTTTAGTTGGACTGCCTCTCGGGAAGAGAACTCGAAACTTCAAAACCCCAATAATATTTGCCTTGGGCTTTATGTTTTTTTCTTTTACTGCTGGAGGATTAGCTGGCATAGCACAGCAGGAGCAGCATAGCACCACCGTGTCACGCCAGCGCACTCACCAGCAGAGCCGGGCACAGGCGGCGGCAGAGGCGCGACAGAGAGGGGTTGCCCCGTCCCCCCCCCATATGGCGGGCGGGGGGGGTGGCAGGGGGTGCGGTGGTGCTGCCACCATACAAGACTGGAGAGCGTGTGGCGCGGAGTGATCAACACACAACTAGGGTTGCCGGAATCGTGATTTCGGGACTTTACTGTCAACGGTAATTCCATCGCGCCCGCTGCAGTTGCGTAAAACAGCCTACGATGCCTTGATATTTGTGACGGTCTGACTGTGCTGAGCTGACAACATTATGGAAGCCATTGCCAGTATTATAAGGTTACGGTGGAATTACGCTATGAAGTACGGAGTAACTTTGAAAATGATTATGATTCCGGCAACCGTACGCATAACTACAGCAGGAGGCAGTACTGACATCATGTGGCCTGGTTGCACCTTGACAAGCTCCTTGTGTCCTACCCTAACACGCATACCTGTAGCAGCTGGCAGTACTGAAATCATGTGGTCTGGGCGTATCTTAACAAACTCTTTGACCATGGTCTCCTGTCTGTGCCTTTTTGTGACCAATACATACTACTAGCACTTCAGTAGTACATGTACTACTACTTCAGTATACCGGTAGTTCATAAATGTAGATAGTTCATATGGTGTAATACACCACACACACACACGCGCACACACACACACATGTCAGAAGTATGCACTTCATGCACCAAGGTATGCATAATACCTGGTAGTAGTGAAATCATGTGGTCTGGGCACACCTTAACGAGTTCTTTCACCATGGTCTCCTGTCCCATGCTCAGCCCTGCACCCTTTTTGACTGACAGATAAGTTACTACGTTGACGTAGATGTATACTTGAAGTGTATACTTCGTATTACACACACACACACACACACACACACACACACACACACACACACACACACACACACACATCAGAAGTGCATGTATGTACTTTTATTAAACTCCGCTTAGGGTGCGGAAAGCCCTTTGCACACGGTGCACGTGACCAGAAAAAGGGATCAGACAGGTGTGGCGAAAGAGCTGGCAATGCTCAGTATTGCGTACGCTGAGGGAGGGCTGTCATGTTGCCAGAGCACTACTCTAATGAATCACAGCCCCATGTATGTACTTCGAATTATGTAAAGCAGCTGCTAGTTGTGAAATCGTGTGGTGTGGGCGTACCTTAACGAGCTCCTTGACCATAGTCTCCTGCCCCATGCTCAGCCCTGCCCCCTTCTTGACGAGCTTGCTGAGGTTTGAGATCTCCTCCTTGAGTTGGTTGATGGTCTCCTTGGCCCGCACCTGCTCAGCACACCAGGGGCGCATACAGAAAGGTATTTCGCATTTGCTCAGCAGTTCTCGCTAGCAGGCAGGGGGCAGCAGCAGCTCAGCTTCTGGCGGATCCAGTGAGCTGCTGCTGGCATGCGCAGGCTGGGCCAGCAACTCCTTGGCCCACACATGATCAGCACACCAGGGGCTTCCGCAAAAGCGCCACACATGGTCTCCACTGCAGTGGTACTGCCTACTGCTGAAGTCGGTGGGACAGTGGGGCTGCAAAAAAAACAGCACAGGTGGAAGTGATATATGCCGCATATATATCCTCAGAAGAACCATTATTCAGCCAAAGAAGTGATGCAACTGTTGCCAGGGGCGCACAGGAACCGTGTCTGGCGCTGTTGATTTGCACGACACCGACGTTGATTTGTGACGCGTTTTTGGAGCAAAACGAGTATGACAGATAACGGAGCCACCTGGCATGACAGGTCCTACGTTGCCATGCGGCAAGCTGTCGAAGACCAGGAAATGCCTCGTGTACCACAGCACTGAGCGGCGCACGCGCACACAGCAGCGGCTTGAAATGCTTGGATGCATCATGGCAAGTGCTGGGTCACGTTGTAGGATGCATTTTATACGTTATACAAAATACAGCGCATTTCTACACCCAAAAACGCGACACATGGCGTATTTGCCGTATAAACACGCTCACCTGTACCGGTATACGTTATGCGGCGTGTCTACATAACTTTTTACGATGGATATTGCAAAAGTTATACGCTGTGACCCATCAATGAGCCATCACTAATCATGGCTGTACCACCGCGCCTGCCTGCTCGCCGCACTTCTTGGTGGTGACAGCGCAAAGCTGTGAGTACGTGTACGGGGGGGGGGATAACTTGTAACGCTTTGTACTCCAATCACACCATGTGCACAGGGCTTTGCAAGCCGCAAGCGGAATGCAACCGAAGTTCGTTTGAACTTGAAGTACCTACATGCATGCACATCTTCTGTGCATGCACTTCATACATAATACTACTAGTAGTACTTCTCAAAGCACTTCTGTGCATACCACCCAAAGTGCCTGGAAGTACTTAGACTAGTATAACATACTTTGGAGCATACTTCCGCAGTATTGGTGTGTGTGCCGACGCACCTCCTTTTCGTGCGCCATGTCCACCATGGTCCACGCCTTCTCGATCTCTTTGCGCAGGCTGCCAATGGTGGCCTGGTCCTCCTGCGAGAGCTTAAGCGCCGTCTGCACTTTCGCCGCATTGTTGACAATCTCGCCATTCAGCTCCCGGCACTGTGGCGGCGTGTGAGTGTACGGGGGGGCACCAGCAGGCCAGCACAGCGGCAGCGGTTACGTGCTGGTACAGGGGGACACCTCGAAGGCTGAGCAGCTTTTGCTCTGGCGGACAAGGCACACGCAGCAGCACCAGCAGCACTTTGTGTGCCAGCCAGCGAGAGTGCAGCGGCATGGGTGCGCAGGCTGGGTCAGCGATTGCTTGTAGGTTTCAGTGTGTGGGGTGTGTGTCCGGGGGGCGGGGGGGGGGCTGTGTGTCTGTCTGCGGCTTGGTGACCCTTGCGCTGCCGCACGCAGCACACGCACGCCATGCATGCTGCTGAACACTGCTGGTGCGCATTTCACTACTTCAGAAGTACTACGTAGCATTATACATGCAGTTGAAGCATGTACCTGTGGTATTTGTCAGTCAGGTACTCGAAGTATGTTTTGCTGCTGCAGTAGCTCAGCATGACCTCTTATCGCTGGCTTGCCTTGCGCATGAGGCTCGTGGCTCTAATGGAGCGCGCGGCACTGCTGGCACGCAGTTTATTACTCCATTCTTCACCAAATACTTAAATCAAGCACTTTATTTTGTTACATCATACTTCGAAGTAATTTATTGGTACAGTATAATCACTGTCTTGCCTTGCGTATGAGGCGTTTCTCCTGCTCGTGGCTCTTCTTCAGCGCGCGGTGCAGCTTCTCGTACTCCAGGCGGAAGCGCTCCAGCGACTTGTCGCCCACCAGCTCGCTCAGCACGTCCTGGAAGTCCCGCTCCAGGGCCTCAAAAGCGTTGCTGCTGAACTCCACCTCGCCGCCTGCGGCGACGGCAGCGGCAGCCGCAGTGGTTGCAGCAGCGGTAGCAGCGGCGACGGCAGTGGCAGCGGTGCAGCAATGTCGGTGGTGGCGGCAGTGGTGGCAGCAGCGGCGGCGGCAGTGGTGGCGGCAGCAGCAGCGGCAGCGGCGACAGTGGCGGCAGCAGTGGTGGTGACAGCAGCAGCGGCGTCAGCAGCAATGGCACTGGTGGTGCCAGTGGCAGTAGTCAACGGCGGCACCAGCGGCGGCACCAGCGTGGGTGGTGGCAGCAGCGGCAGCGGCGGCGGCAGCGGCGGTTTCAAGGGTAATGACCAGCCAACCAACTTGCCCGTGCAATGAGCAAGCACGTGCCTGTGTAGTGGGGAGGGGCAGGTTTACACACTCGCGCATAGCAGCGAACCGCACTACTAGTAGTGCCGCTGCAGATGAGCCTGGAGGTGGCGCCTGTCAGGCAGCAGCACACCACAGATTGCGAAGCACGCACAACAGGCCCTCTGCTGCGGGTACTATTTCGCTGCTACGCGGGTGTCGGTGGCGCTGCCGTTGCTTGATTTGGTGCTTCTGCTGCTCCGCTATGGCGTATTTTGCCCAATGCTGGCAAGCCACCGCTAGGCTTGGCACTAACGAGCATCAAGGAGACAGCACCTGCTGCTGCTGCGGGTGCTGCTGCCACTGCAGCAGCTGCACCAGCTGCTGCAGCGACGCCAGATGAGTAACCACCGCTACTAGCCCAGTCGCACTATGGCGGTCCAGACGGCGCACTCCCAGCCTACTTATTACGACGCCGCTACACCTCACCTCCACCATCGCCACCAGCGCCAGCTGCGGGCTTTTTCGCCAGCCCGTCATCAGCCACAGTGGCGGCCTGCTCAGACATGGTCACCACCTGCAGCTGGTGGTGCTGCCGCTGCCGGCGCCGCCTCCCTCCCCCGCTGCTGCTGCTGCCCCCTCCCTACCCTAGCGCTGTTGCCCGGGCACCCTGCTCTGGGTGCTCGTGTGAGCTGCGCGACTGTTACCTCGCGTGGGACTAACTCTTGCTGAGCAACGCACCAACCGTTCCAGTGTAACTGACGCCACGCCTGTGAAATGACACCAGGGCTGAGCACCGGCTGTTGGCGCAGCAGCACAAGTGTTTCTTGTACAATATGTGACGGTAGGTGCTGCTGCGGCCCTGCGTGTTTGAGTCTGGTCAGTGCCACACCAGCGCCAGCAACGGTAACAGCAGCCGCAAGGTCAGCAGCACCGGCGGGAGACACGAGAGGGTATTCAGCTGGAGTCACACAATGCGGCTGTTGCCTGGTCATCGGAAGCATGAGCTGTGTCAACCTCTGCTAGATACAGCTGTACGTGCTGGCCAACGCGAGTGGGTACTAGGGTGGTCGGGTCGCGGCGGTGCATGGCGTGCCTGCGGCGATGCAGGTGAGCTGGCGGCTCTACCAACACTGGGGATAGTGGCTATCAGGCAGGCACATAAAGTTGGGTGGCAGTCCATGTGCACGCCTGCTGCGGCAGTGCTGCCACACACGGCTATGTCCAAAACACACCCGGCAACGCCTTGCGTGCCAGGGGGGAATGCAAATGTCTGGCAGTGCATGCACACACAATGTCAAGCCACATCTCCACAGGCGGGACGAGTACGAGTGCTACTCGCAGCGTACTCGCAGAAATCCACTCGCGGCGGCCTGTGCGAGTACCACTTGCAACTCGCAGCCAAGGTGCGGCACCACTGCGAGCGCACTCGCCCAACTCGCACGCCTGCGTGCGAGTGCCACTCGCACTCGCTGCCAAAGTGCTCGCCTGAGCTGCGAGTGCGAGTGGTTGTGCGAGTACGTGCGAGTACTTGCGGAGTACTTCCAGAACGTGCGAGTACTCGCACTACCACTCGCACCTGCAGAGCCCGAGGACATTGTCGCACAGGCAGGCGTCATGTTGAGTGCTGATGCGAGCCCCGCCGAGCATGACTCGCACCTCGCGTCGAACTGAGCTCAGCAGCTCACATGTCGGCGCGGCTTGCCCGCCAGACAGCGTCACCAACAACGCACACCTTGCTGCTACTGAGCATGCTTCGCCGCAAACTTCCCCCACGTATCTCTACGACTAATGCACCAACTTCAAGCTTCACACGCGGCGCATGAGGTCCGGCGGCACCTTGACACCACTGCATGCACAGCCCTTGTCCAAAGTCTTGCACCCCATGGGTGTGGTCCATACAACTTGTTGCAATTTATGAATTCACTTGAATTGAATGCATTGTGGGCTGAACTCGCAAGGCGGAGCTGCGAAACAGTATCAGAGATAGCAACGGGGTGGATCCACTCGCAGTTGCGAATATTTACTCGCAACTGCGACTACCACTCGCAACGCGAGTGGTACTCACAGCACGGCTGCCAACTCGCAGTGCTACGTGCGAGTAGTACTCGCAGCTGGGGGCAACTCGCAGTCTGCCCTGCAAGTACCACTCACAGCGGAGTACTACTCGCAGCCCTGTTGTGAGTGCCACTCGCCAACTCGCACTCATGCCTGCGAGTGGCACTCGCAATGCGAGTACCGCACTCGTCCCGCCTGTGCACATCTCACACGCATTCGCAAGTGGTGTGCCATAAATTTGCATGCGCACCAGCTGCCATGCCGGCCGCGCAGTGGACACCTTTTTTGTCCAGCTACTCTTGTGTATCTGTGCCTTTTTTCGTATGCGCTCCAGTGCACAATCCGGCGCCAAGGCAACGTGCGCTGCGCCCCCAAACTTCAAGTTAAACTTCAAGCCTGTGTGAGTGCTGCTGCGGGCACCACGGCAAGCGCCGGTGTGCTGTCCGACGTGACATCACCGCTGGCGTTGCCATTTCCAGCACTACCGTCAGTGAGTGCGCGCGCGCCGGCGGGGTTGAGCTGTTGCTGCAGCGCGGCAAGGACAGCCTCCAGGCAAGCGCGCCTGTTCCTGAGCGCCGCCGCCTCGGCATCCAGCGCCTTGCTCGCTGCCTGAGACACCGCAGGACATAAGGTGTCTCACACCGCAGGGCACAAGACCATACTCACTTGTCGCACATATTTGGTGAAGTACTGTATGTACCAGTCATGAGACATGAACGCATGTGTGCACCAGCTATACTACCAAATCTATGGGGGGGTCGGCTCCGCAGCGTGCCCTGCGGCGGCCGGCGCGCTAGCGCTCGGCAGGCTCAGCAGTGGCATGTGCGGATAGGCGTGCAGGTTGGCAGCAGGTTGACCCGCCGCCGGGAGGACGGAGCGCCATTCTGCTATCACCAGTTCCGAGATGGTGCGCTGCAGGGTGACGGCAAGCTTCTGGCGCCAGCGCGCCACGCAGCTCGCGAGTGTGAACAGCCCATCGCTGAGCTGAGACTGCCGCACTGTAAGGGCCCTCACTACGGCGTGAGTGTCGCGCGAGGCGGCGCCGTTGAAGTACAAGTACAAGCTCAAGCGCGGCTGCTGAGTCGTAGGGGACTGTGAGCGCCTCCTTGGTTCATGAGGAGTTGAAGTGTGTGTGTAAGTCATGGAGATATGAGGGCATGTGGGCACAGGTACAAAATACGGGTACTAAGTCGGTCGGTAGGGTGCGCTCAGCAGCGAGGCGCGCACGTACGCGTCGAGGTCGGGCGCTGTGCCAGAGGTGTCTTCGCCGGGACGGTGGAGCTGAAGTTTACAAATGGGGGCCTCTTGCGAACGGGCGTCTGCAACCCTACTTTCCAGAATCCAGTTTCCAGTGCGCGACTGCAAACCATGTGGCCTAAGCATGCTGCCTATGGACAGCATCATGCAAGTACTCATGTGCACACGGGGCATGTGGTGGAAATCGCGCATCACGTTGTGCTTGCCAACATGCACAGCACCAGTGCAGCAGCATGAGTGCTAATGCAGCAGCAGCTACATTAGCAGCTGCAGTGCCGTTACTGTCAAGAAAGCACACCCATTTATTGCAACGCAATGTTGGTATTCCCCGCCACCACTATGACATTGTCATGTGCCGCTTGTATCATCCATGCGTACAGGCCATGCCAGTCAGCCGGCGATGGCTTTTATTTTTGTGCGGAAGCATCCGCGTGCACACCCCTTACAGGGAACCCCACTGCCACAGATGGGTTGTTGTCTACACCCACATCATGTTGCATGCAGCTAAAGTGCCAACTCGTCACATATGCAAAATTGCCAAGCGCCGCAAGTTGCGTGTCGGCACGTGTGCTCACAGCGTTTCTAGGCACGCAAGCCGGCCACCAGTACCGTCCAATCCAGCCTCCTTCGGTGTTTCCCTTTGCCTACACAAGATACAACGCCACGCCATCACCATGGTTCCAACATGCACACGCTCTACTTTGCCCATGCTGCTTCCAGTGCTGCTGCGCCAATCCCAAAGCACGAGCCCTGCACAACTGCTGTCAAAGGTGCAGGGCTGCTCCCACTGCCCGGCATGCCGCCCCAGCTGCTAAGCACGTGCTCCCCATCTGGTACACACGCCGAATTGCTACAAGCTCGCCACTCTGGCACTTGGTTCCTTTGGCAGCATCGGCCCTGAGGGCAGGCGCATGCTCGCAGCGGTGGCGACGGAGTACGCGACACGGGAGGCGGTGCCCGGGGCGGCGCGGCCCCTGGCGCTGAAGGGC